>JAJONR010010036.1:0-16856 GCA_029582245.1 Solanum etuberosum
TTGTATTTAAATTAAAGTTTTATATACGTCATGAAAGTATCATCATGTTAACAAGATCTTCTAACTTCAAAATATATTATTTTTAAATATTCTGATTTCTTCTCTTTTTTTTTTAATAAAAAAAACCCTATAGCAAATAGGAAAAATATGTGAACCATTTAAAATTTATCATTTGCAAAATAAATTTTATATTAAGTAATATGGAATAAACGTGCAATGCACCAGGGGGGGGGGGGGCTTTAAAATGTAAAGTTAGATTATCATTTTTCCCCTACACTAAATTAAAATCTAATTAACTATCTGAATAAATAGTAAAATTAATTAGAAGTACTATTTATTTAAGTAAATGCAAAATTAATAAGAAATTCAACTATTGTCCTTTAATTCTTTAGTTATGACATTATAAATTCTCTTAGTTATTTCTAATTATTGCAAATACTATTCAGACCTTTTACATTCTTCAATTATAACATTATAAATTCTATTTGTTATTACATTAATTATTTATATCTTTCATTTTTCCTTGTATAAACTTTATGCACAATAACTTTTCACATTCTTATACCACCCCTATATAACTGATAACACAACATTGTTATTGACCCTTGAACGAATCATGTCTGATTGAATAAATTGAAAATTGTTTACAAGGATATGAATAATATATTTGTTGGGTGAAAGGTAAAGATGTGATTTTATATATGACTTCACTGATTAAATATAGTTTATGTTTAATTTTTAGTTTATCAATGAGAAGAAATTGAAAGTCAAATAACTATCTTTGATTTATGTACATATTCAATCGAGAAATCAAATATTAGAACCAACAACAAGAACATCATCTATTATGCACCTCATAAAATAAAAATTAATGTACATAAAAATATTTCTAAAAATTAAAATGTAGTTGTTTTGCTTCACATGTTCATATGACATCTAAAAATTTAATTCAAATACTTTAACTTTCAAAATAGGAAAAATTACAAGTATATACTATTTAAGAATTTAATTAACAATAGATACATATACTTCTTTTTATTTAAAACACTAGGTTTTTAATTACAAACATGACAAAATATTTAATATTGATTTTTTTATTTATATATTTTATTTTCCGATTTATTTCCTTTTTTTGGGGGGTTATGTGCTAAATTTATGGGTTTGATAATTATTGTTTACTTTTTGGCTTTCCAACCATAATTATACTCTTTTATATATATATATTTTTTGCCTATATTGAATTTTTGATTTTCAGAAAAATATATTTAATATCCGATTTATTTCCTTTTTTGGGGGGTTATGTGCTAAATTTATGGGATTGATAATTATTGTTTACTTTTTGGCTTTCCAACCATAATTATACTCTTTGTATTTTTTTTTTTGTCCATATATTTAATTTTTGATTTTTTTATATATATTTCAGTATCCGATTTATTTTCTTTTTTGGGGGGTTATGTGCTAAATTTACGTGATTGATAATTATTGTTTACTTTTTGGCTTTCTAACCATAAGTATACTCTTTTATATTATTTTTTTGCCCATATATTGATTTTTATCTCTCTTAATTTTTTATTCAATCAAATCAAATTAGCTGCAGTCTTCTCTCACCTATTTAATATTGTTTTCCACAAATGTCGTTTTCTTTTATTGTGACCAAATTTTAATTTTTTCTAAAATTTGAAATATATCTACACTATTTTTTTGACAGAATATTTTAATTTGTTATGGTGACTTAAATAACCATTTGAATCTAGAAAGTTTAATAAAATAAATAAAAACTTGCATATTATATAGGTTTCGTACAACTTTGTGTTAAGTCTTACATAATATATTAATATTATATTACAACTCAATATATACCATATAATATATCTAATTTTGTAAAAAAAATATATGTACCATTTAATATACCAATATTGTATCATCTAAAATATCAAAATTATAGCAACATTGTATCATCTAAATACCAAAATTATACCAACATTGTATCATATAAAATATCAAAATTATATCAATATTGTATCATGTGAAATACAAATATTATAGCAAAATCTGCACCATCTAATAAACTGAACTTGTTGATATTTTTTCATATTTTCTTTCTCAAATTGTCAATTTATAACATAACGAAAATTATTATTTTAATAATATAATCTTTTAAAATCAACACTAGTACAAACTTGAGAACTTGAAATTATACTAGAACGATGTGACACCATTCACGAATAACATTGAAAATTTCTAATATCAAAATTGTACCATATAATAACACTAACATTTGTAACGACATGTTCCATGTTTCCGTCGTTATGGATAAGTCAATGGGGAAGAAATTTGGACCAGAAAATTTATGAGTAGTAATATGGAAATTTCCATACTAGGCCAGACTTGGATGAAATCTGAGTCAGGTGAGATCTAGGGTAATCTGATAATGGATGAGGGATTTGATTATGAATTTAATGATTTGAGTGGATAGCCAAGAAGTTAAGGAGCCTGTATGACTTTGCAGAACTGAATGCGGGCGGGTAGAACTCCCGTAATTGATCTTAGCGTGAAAGGGTGGTTTTAGAACATCAAGGTTTGAGGGTGTGTTGTGAAATTGAGACTTGGAACACAAATTCTGAGTCTCTGTCTCCGTGCAACCCGCCACTGTGGGATTATTTCCTCCATGGCGGGCCAGTCGCGAATAAAAAGGGAAAAGTTCCAGAAACGTTATTTTTCAGCAAACTTCGTTCTTGGAGAGAAAAAGGGCGACCTAGGGCTATTTCTTCTATTTTTTCACTAATTCTCGCGCTGAGGGTAAGTCAATTACTCCCCTAATTTGTAAATTGATTCTTAGAACGTAGAATCCTTGCTAGTTATCCTTGAGGGAGGGGTTTGGATTTAATTTAATGGTGGAATAGGTCCTAGTTGGGTGTTAGGATCATGGGATTGTCCAAAAGTTAGTATTTGGATATAATCCGAGTAAACTAGGCCTCTATTATTGATCCTTTGCATAATTTATTTGTTTTAAACCAAGAACAAGCTGAGATACCCCCGAAAGGGAAAGCTCAAGTTCCTTAAGAGTGTCAAGGCTTGGTTTCGAGGTAGGTGATAGTTTGATTTTCCTTCTGTGTTATATATGCCTGCTAAATTCTCCATTGTATTCATGCATGTATGTGAATAGGGAAAGATGAAATGAATCTAATGAAATGTCTAATTGTGATTTCATAGCATGTACTGAACTTGTTACCTGATTTTACGATACAAGTGTGTAAATAATTCATTGGGGGTGCTGATTGTGTTTGTGATTGTGGTTGATTGGATCGGGTGTCACTATCTGACACACTAACAATTTGAGTCTGGGTTCCATGAGAGGACCATCATTGACTGTTGCATTTGAGATTGATATTGTGAAACTAATATATTGGACATGGATTGGTAAATTGTTAGTCTTTCTGTATATGTGTGGGTTACTATGTTGTAGTTACTTGTGTATGTCTCACTTACTGGAATAGCCGCGTGATCCTACAAGTACACCATTGTTTGTGTATTGATACTACACTTTCTCTTTCTTTGTTGAGTATAGGGCATCTTCAGGCGGATGTTGAGAGACCTTAGTTAGGAGATCACTGACTTATCGAGTTCAAGGGTGAGCCAGTTCCTTCAGGCTACCATGAATTCATCTAGGATCTTAGTCCATTTCCTTCGGACTTAGACCCTTCAGACTCTTACTTTATGTTTAGTTGTTTTGGGGTTACATCCCCTTATCCTAGACCGTTTAGTTAGAAGTTTTGGTACAATAACTTTCAAGTTCTAGGGGTTGAATTTTTGCTTGTTTATGTTTGTTTTTGGTAACTTACTGAGTTTATGGGAAATCAACTTTTAAATTGATTATTTGAACTTGTTTTCACATCTTTAAATGCCTGTCTTTTGGTTAGTATTATTTAGTTCGGTTGTAGTAATGGTTCTCCCACCGGAGGGGTAGTGTGGGTGCCAATCACGATGGTTTGGATCATGATAAAGTTGGTATCAGAGCCCTAGGTTCATTGATCTCGTTGTACCAAAACAAGTCTAGTAGAGTCTTGCGGAATGGTATAGAGATGTCTATACTTTTCTTTGAGAGGCTACATGACTTTAGGAAAATCTCTCTATCTTCTTCTCCTTTCGTGCTATAACTTGATTCCAATTGGTATCTAGTGATCCAAATTGGTATCTAATCTCTTTCACTCTTCGGTTTGCAAATGGTTAACATGCGAAACAACGACGCTAGGCCAATAGCTCCCATCAATGAGCCAGCAGGGGAGCCCGTAGTGAGGGAACGTGGCCGAGGCAGGGGTAGAGGAAGAAGAAGGGGCCGAGGCCGAGGAAGTGTAGCACCCGCCAGGGGTGAAGCCCAAGTTGAGAATGTACCCAGGGAAGAGACCTCTCCCGCACCCCAGGCCGAGGTAGAAGAGAGGCCGTGCAGGCCGGGGAAATGGTAATGCAGGTAGGGGAGCAGTGAAGCCAGGCTGAGAGATTGCCCGTCAGGATGATAGGGCTCAATTTTATGCCTTTTCGGGCAAGACCGAGGTTGAGGCGTCTGATGCAGTGATCATAGGTACTATTCTTGTCTGTGACCGGATTGATACTATTTTGTTTGATCCAGGTTCCACTTACTGTTATGTGTCAGTACAATTTTCCTTGGGATTTAATGCGAATTGTAATGTGCTTGATGTCCCCATCCATGTTTCTACCCTAGTTGGAGTGTCTGTCGTAGTCACCCATGTCTATCGTGTTTGTTCTGTCCTGTTTATGGGTTGTCAGACTTGGACTGATTTGGTTATTTTAGATATGACTGACTTTAATGTAATCTTATGCATGACTTGGTTGTCCCCCTATTATGTTGTGCTTAATTGTAATGCTAAGAGTGTTACTCTAGAGATCCCGGGTAGGGAAAAGTTAGAGGTGTACAAGCCTAAGCCAACTAAGATCATATCTTTCATCCGGACTAGGAAACTGGTGGGGCAGGGTTGTTTGGCATATTTGGCTCATATCCGGGATGTCCATGCAGAGTCCCCCTCTATTGAGTCTATTCCTGTAGTGTCTGAGTTTAAGGAAGTATTTCTTATTGATTTACCTAGTATGCCTCCAGATAGAAATATAGATTTTTGTATTGACTTGGAGCCGGGCACTCGCCCAATCTCTATCCCTCCTTATCGCATAGCTCCAACAGAGTTAAGAGAGCTTAAGACCCAGATCCAAGAACTCCTTGATAAGAGTTTCATCTGTCCTAGTGCTTCCCCGTGGGGTGCTCCTATCTTGTTTGTTAAGAAGAAGGATGGTAGTATGAGGATGTGCATAGACTACTGATAGTTGAATAGGATCACCAATCAAAATAAGTACCCATTGCCTCGTATAGATGATCTCTTTGACTAGTTGCAGGCATCAGTATTCTCAAAAAAATGATTTAAGGTATGGGTATCATCAGCTAAAGATTAGGCCCGAGGATGTACCAAAGACGACGTTGAGGGCTCGGTATGGGAACTATGAGTTCTTAGTGATGTTGTTTGGGTTGACCAATGCACCTGCAACCTTCATGAGTTTGATGAATGATATGTTCAAACCATTCATGGATTCATTTGTAATTGTCTTTATTGTTGACATTTTGGTCTATTCAAAGAGTATGCAGACCATCTTCGTATTATTCTGGGTGTCCTTGAGAAACATAAATTGTATGCAAAATTTTCTAAGTGTGAATTCTGGTTGTCCTCGGTTGCCTTTTTGGGGCATGTAGTTTCAAAAGAAGGGGTAATGTTAGATCCCCAAAAGATTGAAGTAGTCAAGAACTGGTCCAGCCTAAATCTGTGACTGAGGTTAGGAGTTTTGTGGGGCTTTCTAGCTACTATCAGCGGTTTGTGAAGAATTTTGCCTCTATTGCCACACACTTGGCAAGGCTGACTCAAAAAGAGGTGCCTTTTGAGTGGATTGGCAAATGTGAAGAGAGCTTCCAAAAGCTCAAGACTCTTCTGACCATATCACCTATTCTAACATTGACAGTGGAAGGTATGGATTTCATTATTTATTGTGATGCTTCACATTCAGGCTTGGGTGCTGTGTTGATGCTGGATAAGAATATCATAGCTTATGCCTCACGACAGTTGAAGATTCATGAGAGGACTACCCGACACATGATTTGGAGTTGGTAGCGGTAGTGTTTTCTCTCAAGATTTGGCGACATTATCTCTATTGAGTCAAGTGTGAAGTGTTCACTAATCATTGCAGTCTATAATATGTGTTCACTCAGATGACTAGAACCTGATACAACAAAGATAGATGGAGTTACTTAAATATTATGATGTCACCATTCAATACCATCCGGGTAAGGCTAATGTGGTGGCTGACGCATTAAGCCGGAAGACAGTGAGTATGGGCAGTTTAGCTTGCTTGGGTGTGTCCAACAGACCTTTGGCTAGTGAGATCCAGACATTGGAGCCAAGGTTCATGCAGTTGGGCATCTCAGAGAAGGTGGGGTGTTAGCCAGCATTGAGGTTAGGCCCACATTCATTGAGGAGATCAAAGCCAAGTAGTTTGAGGATGAGGGTTTGAAGGAGATTAGAAAGAAGACAGTGTCTGGCAAGGCACCAGATGCTTCTCTTGATGCAGGTGGTGTGCTCAGTTTTAGGGGGAGGATTTGTGTTCCCTGAGTGGATGACTTGATTCAAAAGTGTTGAGAGAATCTCATGGTTCGCGGTACTCTATTCATCTAGGTGTGACCAAGATGTATTGATACTTGAAGCGACTTTATTGGTGGCCTGACAAGAAGAGAGACATAGCTGAGTTTGTGGCTAAGTGCCAAAACTGTCAGCACGTAAAGTATGAGCATCAAAGGCCTATTGGTTTGCTTCAGAGAATACAAATCCCTGAATGGAAGTGGGAAAGGATAGGTATGGACTTTGTGGCTGGCCTTTCCAAGACCATGGGAAAGTTTGACTCCATTTGGGTTGAGGTTGACAGGCTGACATCGCACTTCATTCCAGTCAGAGTAGACTATAATGGCCAACAGTTGGCAAAGATTTATGTTAAGTAGATAGTAAGGCTGCACGAGGTTCCCCTTTCTATCATCTCAGACCGTGGTACGCAGTTCACATACAAGTTTTGGGGGAAGTTGCATGAAGAGTTGGGCACTCAACTCACTTTAAGCACAACTTTTCATCTACAGACTGATGAACAGTCGGAGAGGACAATTCAAAGTGTTGGAAGATATGTTAAGGGCATATGTAATTGACTTTGGAGGGCATTGGGATAAATTCCTACCTTTGTGTGAGTTCTCCTACAACAATAGCTATCACTCCAGCATTGACATGGCATTGTTCGAAGCACTTTATGGGAGAGGATGTAGATCACCCATAGGATGGTTTGAGGCTGGAGATGTGAAACCTATGGGGGTGGAGATGGTAAAGGATGCTCAGGATAAGGTGAGGAGTATCCAAGCTAAGATTCTAGCCGCCAAGAGTCGACAAAAAGAGCATGCAGATCATACGGTAAGAGACATGACATTTCAGGTTGGTGAACAAGTTCCTCTGAAAGTGTCACCCACAAAGGGGATGATGAGATTCGGCAAGAAGGGCAAGCTCAGTCCTCGCTACATTAGCCAATTTGATATCCTTGACTATGTAGGGCTAGTAGCTTATAGGTTGGCTTTACTGCCTAGCCTATCTGGAGTCCATCCAGTGTTCCATGCGTCCATGTTGAAGAAGTATCATGGGGATGGAGATTATATCATCAAGTGGGACTCAGTTTTGTTAAACAAAGACCTTCAGTATAAAGAGAAACCGGTTGCAATCCTTGATCGTGATGTTTGAAAGCTGAGAAAAAAATAGATTAAACCAGTGAAAGTTCAATGGAAGCATCGTCCGGTTGAGGAAGCTACTTGGGAAACTGAGAAGGACATGCAAGACAAGTATTCCTAGTTATTTGATGATTTAGATACTACTCTATTCTCACCTTAGCCCAATTTTCATAGTTTTTCACTCGGGGATGAGTGATGGGTAAATTGGTATCTATTGTAATGACCTGTTCCCATCGTTATGGATAAGACAATGGGGAAGGAATTTGGGCCAAAAAACTTTTGAGTAGTAACTTGGAAATTTCCAACCTAGGCCACACTTGGATGAAATCGGAGTTAGGTGAGGTCTAGGGTAATCCGGTAATGGATAGGGGATTTGATTATAAATTTAATGATTTGAGTGGAGAGCCAAGACGATAAGGAGCCTGTACGGTTTTGCGGAATCGAATTCGGGTGGGTAAAACTCCCGTAATTGATATTAGCGTGAAAGGGTGGTTATAGAACATCAAGGTTTGAGGGTGTGTTGTGAAATGGAGACTTGGAACACAAATTCTGAGTCTCTGTCACCGTGCAACCCGCCACGACGGAATTATTTCCAGCATGGCGGGGCTGCTATGGCGGGCCAGTCGCGAATAAAAATGAGAAAAGTCCCAAAAATGTTATGTTTCTGCAATCTTCTTTCTTGGAAAGAAAAAGGGCGACCTAGGGCTATTTCTTCTGGTTTTTCACTAATTCTCATGCTGAAGGTAAGTCAATTACTCCCCTAATTCGTAAATTAATTCTAGAACGTAGAATCCTTGCTAATTATCCTAGCGGGAGGGTTTTGGGTTGAATTCAATGGTGGAAAAAGCCCTAGCTGGGTGTTAGGATCATGGGATCGGCCAAGGGTTAGTATTTTGATATAATCTGGGTAAACTAGGCTTCTATTATTGATCCGTTGCATAATTTACATGTTTTAGACCAAAGAAACAAGCTTAGAGACTCCAGGAAGGGAACACTCAAGTTCATTAAGACTGTTCAGGCTTGGTTTCGAGGTAGGTGATGGTTTGATTTCTCGTCTGTGTTATATATGCCTGCTAACTGCTCCATTGTATTCATGCATGTATGTGAATATGGAAAGATGAAATGAATCGAATGAAATGTCTAATTGTGATTTCGTAGCATGTATTGAACCTGTTACTTGATTGTACGATACAAGTGTGTAAATCATTCATTGGGGTACTGATTATGTTTGTGACTGTAGTTGATTGGATTGGGTGTCACGTTCTGACACATAATTGGATCGGGTATCACGTTCTGACACATATATTCGATCGGGTGCCACTTTTCGACACATTATTGGATCGGTGTCACGTTCTGACACACTAACAGTTTGAGTGTGGGTTCCATGAGAGGACCATCATTCTGTTGCATTTGAGATTGATATTGTGAAACTAATACATTGGGCATGAATTGGTAAATCGTTATTCTTTATGTATATGTGTGAGTTACTATGTTGTAGTTACTTGTGTATGTCTCACTTACTGCAATAGCCACGTGATCCTACCAATACACCGTTGTTTGTGTACTGATACTGTACTTTCTCTTTCTTTGTTGAGTACATGGCATCTTCAGGCGGCTGTTGAGAGACCTCAGTTAGGAGATCACTGATTTGTCGAGTTCAAGGGTGAGCCAGTTCCTTCAAGCTACAATGAATTCATCTAGGATCTCATTCCATTTCCTTCGGACTTAGACCCTTCAGAATCTTACTTTATGTTTAGTTGTTTTGGGGTTGCATCCCCTTATCCTAGACTGTTTAGTTAGAAGTTTTGGTGCAATGACTTTCAGGTTCTAGGGGTTGAATTTCTGCTTGTTTATGTGTCACGACCTAGACCGTCGTGATTGGCACCCACACTAACCCTCCGGTGGGAGAACCATTACTACAGCTCAACTAAGTATCTTAAACAAAATATTACACATTTAAAGATACAGAAGCAGGTTTAAATGTCTAAGAAATATGGAGTTCTCATAAACTCCAAAGGTTTAACAAATAACTAAACAACTATTGCGGAAGAACAACCCCTAGAACCTGAAAGTCATTGTACCAAAACTCTGACTAACTAACAAGTCTAAGAAAAGGGGTGGAGCCCCGAAAACTAAACAAAACACCCTAAATAAATAGTCTGAGTCCGAAAAGAGTGGACTTAAACAAGAGAGATCCATGACAGCCTGAAAGAACTGGCTCACCCTTGAATCCGGTTACGCTCAATAGTCACCTAGCTGAGGTCTGTCAGTAGCCACCTGAAGATGCCCTGTACTCAACAAAGAACGAGCAAGTGTAGTATCAGTACACAACCACAGTGTACTGGTAGGATCACACGGCTATTCCAATAAGTGAAACATACATAAGCAGTTACATCAAAGTAAAACAGGCATATACCGAACATATAAAATATCATTTATCATTTCAGGAGCAATGTACAATTGCACATTCTCAATAATATGCATATATGACAAGTCAATGGTCCTCTCATGGAACCCAATTCAATGGTCCTCTCATGGAACCCATACCCAAACTGTTAGTGTTCCGGATCGTGACACCCGTTCAAAGTTAGTGTGTCGGATCGTGACACCCGTTCCAATATGTATGTCGGTACATGACATTCGATCCTAATTTGTGTGTCGGATCGTGACACCCGTTCCAATATGTATGTAGGTACGTGACATCCGATCCTAGTTAGTGTGTCAGAACGTGACACCCGATCCATTCAACATGCCACAATCACAATCACAATCACAATGTACATTCTCATAATAATACAATCAAGTGTTGATTCATGGCTTACAATCATTCATTCATACTCATTATGTGTGATCAATAGTGCAACATTCACATACATACATGCATTACGATGAAGCAAATACTAACATACATCACACAAACATGAAATCAAAACCATCACCTACCTCGAACAAAGCTTGAATCCTCCTAAGAAACTTGATTCTTCCCTTTTCGGATTCTTTTCGCTTGTTCTTGGTCTACAGACAATCAATACAACGCGAGGATCAATAATTAAGTTCTAATTTATCCGGATTATAACAAACCCAATAATCCAAGACCATCCCATGATACCAATATCCAAATTAGGGCTTTTCCCACTATAATTCCCAGATCAAAACCTTCCCCCATCAATAATTACCTAAGAAACTAAGTTCTACGGATCGAAATACGGATTAGGGGAGTAAAATCCTTACCTTTAGTGCTAGAAGAGGTGGAAAACTGTCACGAACTTGCCCTGGGTCGTTCCTTTGCTCTGAAGAACGAAACTTGCAGAATAATAACGTTTTTGGGATTTAATTCCAACTTAAGTCGCGTCTGTCCCGCTGTGGCGGACCTCATCCCGCTACAGCGGCCCCGCCCTGGCGGCTTGCACGGAGACAGAGAGTTAAATTCATAGTTTCAAACCCCCATTTCATAACACACCTTCAACCCATGACACTCAGAAAATATCCGTTCACGCTAAGATCAGTTTCAGGAGTTCTATTCGCCTAAATTCAATTCCATAAAGTCCTACGGGTTCCTTAACGTCTTAGCTATCCACTCATATGATCAAATTCAAAATTATATCTCTCATTCGTTACCAGATTTCCTTAGACCTCACTGACTCTGATTTCGTCCAAATCTGAACTAGGTTAGGAAATTCCAAGTTACTACCAAAAAGTTTTCTAGTCCCAATTCTTTCCCCATTGGGTTTTCCCTAACGACGGAATCAGGTCGTTACATTATGTTTGTTTTTGGTAACTTACTGAGTTTATGGGAACTCAGCTTTTAAATTGATTATTTAAATTCGTTTCCACATCTTTAAATGCTTGTATTTTGGTTAGTATTGTTTAGTTGGGTTGTAGTAATGGTTGTCCCACCAGAGGGTTAGTGTGGGTGCCAGTCACAGCGGTTTGGGTCGTGACAACATTGTACCATATATATAATATACCTATAATTATTGAAATCTACCTTATATAATATACCAATCTAGGTTATATTTCATGTCATTTTAATAAGGAAAACCAACAAAAATAATATCGTTATGAATCTTCATTGGTGGAGATGGACCACTCACGATAAATTTGAGTTCTAAATGAAAAATGGGCGTGTCCACACCCAATTGGGAAATAATAGTAGTAATTAAGCCTTCATATTTAGTGTTCGCATCATATATCACTCCTTCAATACTGTAATCCACTTGTGTTAGATTACATCTTATTGTTAACCAATCTCCGAAAGAATTAGTGAAATTATTAAATAAGTATTACATATATAACATAATATGATTTAAAAACTACAAGAAATTAAGAAATACATATATAAATTGAATAGTGTATTTAATGTAATCAAATAACACAAATTGATATACATAATGGTGTTGAGTTTTTTTGAGTATGAAATATACCAACATAAAATAATAAGTAATATAACCAATTTAATATTTCTTCTCTAAACTTTCAATGTATATACCATAATTCAACAAAAAAAAAAACACATAGACGAAAGACTACAAAGTTATTAACAACAAATTCATATACCTCAAATATGGTGTTTACAAAAGACCTAAAATTTATCAATTATTCCAATAGATGTACCAAAAAACTATCATGGATTTTGGTGTTTATAAACAATTCAAAACACTCTATCAACTACACAAGTAGATGTACCCAAAAACTATCATAAAAGTTGGTGTTTATATACGAAAATATATTATTACACCAGAACATATACCAAAAAATCATAAATGTTGGTGTTTATTAAAAACCTAATATACAATATTAATTACACCAAATCATTTACACCAAATACACTATCAATTACACATAATCATATACCAAAAAATATTCATGAATTTTAGCATTAATACACGACTTAAATAGACTATCAATTTCACCAAATCATCTACCAATATACAATCACGCAATTTGTTTTTTAATAATCAACTAAAAAACCCTCACAATTACACCAAAATAAATACCAAAAAACAATCACGAATTAGGAGATTAATAACAACGTAATATACACTATCTATTACACCACATAATCTACCCAATTTCAATCCCGAAAAATGATGTTTTTAAATGACCTAAAATGCAACATCATATACAATCCTAAAATACACCATCATATACAATCCTAATATGGTCAGATTTCGAATTAAAATTCAAGAACTAAACATCTAATTTTGTCTGTAACACAAAAACATATACCAACCAAATAGATTACAAGATAATGATCACGAAAAAAAAAACCAAATATGTTAAATACATTAAGTAAAAGAATCACCAATTCAATCGTTATTTATCACACATACATGATGCGTCTCATCGTCTGTTGTGTTGAATTAGAATTGAAACACTGTTGGTATCCATAATTGAACAATCTTTCATAATAGGGAGGTAGAGAGGTTTATTTTGGTTAATTTTTTTTTTATGGGAGAGAATATTTAACCAATCTGAGTAAATTGTGGAAGGTAAAAGAATGGGAGAAAATCAGGGAATGGGAGAAAATCTTGGGTCATTATTTGTACGATTCCCATTCTTTTTTTATTGATATTATTTCCTATATTTTAAAAAAAAACTATTTCTATGTTGGTAAAAAATAAAACTATTGTTATATAGTAGTTATTAAGGTTCTTAATTTGTATACATAATATTTTTTCCTTTAAAATATTAATTCTATTAAGCGTGGAATACATGTGCAACTCACATGTTTGAGAAATAGTACTTGGAAAAGTAGGAATATAGTCATACCAATCTAATAATAACTTATTATTATCATAGAATAGCTCCTTTAAAAATCACGATTTCATAACATATTCATAACAAACTTATCTAAGAATCAAAATCATGATCACCATTCATGGTGAGAAAATCTTTCACAAATCATTTGATACTTTATCTAAAGCATTCATAATCATAGTTCATATTCATAATATAAGCATAAAACATGGGTTCATATGAAATTTATTGAAAAAAATGTAACTGAATCAAATCATGCATAAATAGAGTAATTATAGACAATTGAATCATAAAAAGTTGAACCCATGAAGAATTGTATGAAATTTTAGAAAATTGGGTTGAAATCATAAGGGAGATTGAGTTTCTTTTGGGACCCAATGGATGAAAGGAATACATTGGAGAAGTTCTCACATACCTTGGGTAAACAAAATCCTAAAGTGCAAGCGGAAGAGACCTTTGAGCTTGAAACCCTAGCTTTTCTTTAGAGATCCTTGAGAGAGAATTTGAGAGGATGAACTTGGAGGAAATTTAGGTTTTGAGTGAATGTGAGTGAATGTGTAGGTTTAGAAGTGTAAAATCAGTTATAGGGAATAGTCTAGAAACAACGTAGTTTAGGAGTTAAAAGAATAGGAGCTGACCCAATTAGCCCTGAATTAAAACTGACAGACAATGTCTACGGTTGGACCTACGGTCTGTATGCCTTTCTACGGACTGTCTTGGTCAACCGTAGACCTATTACTGGGACCAATATTTTGCCAAATTTCCACGGGTCCTCCCTATGGATCGTTGAAATTTTTATGGCCCGTAGGTTCCTCTTGTAGAACCAAACATCAAGTTCAAAATTTTACTAAGTCTAAATCATTTCTACGGACACTTCCTACGACATGTACAAACTTTTTCGGACCGTCTTGCTGGTCCGTAGTTACTCATCAGAGACTTCTCATTTTTCAAAAATTCCAAGAACACTCCTACGACACCTTTCTACGGACCATAGAACTTACTACAGACCGTAGACTAATCAATATAAACTTGCACCAACAACTTTTCTGCAAATTTTCTTTCCAACTCAACATATCAATTTCCAGGTGTTGCAGGACTCGGTGTCACTAGTACAAGAGAGTCTATGTATAGATAGAACTATATACAACAATTATGTTTAAGCAAAATACAAAATACTAGTCCTTTCATGGAACCAACACAAATTGTTAGTGTACCAATACAGTATCCGAGCTAACCAGTGTTAGTATTCATACCAGGCGTGGTACCCAAGCAAATCATTAGTATCCTATACCGATGTGATACCAGAGTCAACCATCAATCACAAACATCATGCACAATTACAAACACGATAAACAACCAACTTGAAAACCAAAAGTAAATAAACAAGTTCATTCCACATTATCCTTCTAGTTTCCCCACATGAACTACATAATAATGCTATAAAGAAGTAAACATGCACACATTACATACTTTGGAAAACAACAAATTATCACCTATCGAAAAAAATCCTTCTAGATAATCCAGGAACATCCTCCAATAACCTATAATTTCCATCCCCAGGTAACTCTCGACAATATCATAAAACAACAATAATTAGCTAAAATCATATCATTAGCCTAACCACAATTAGCCACATATTCAATCATTCAGACTCCATACCCAAAGGTATATACATGAAATCTCTGGATCATGACGAACTCTGAATGCTAGTTTTCGGGTAAAGAGGCCTAACCTCCTTGGACACCAAGCACTGCTGATGAACTCTGAATGCTAGTTTTCGACTCTGTCATAACAGATCATGACGAATGAGGACTGAAATTCTTTGAGTTTTCACTTTTCTTGTGCTAAAATCTCTCCCCTCTATTGCTCCCATGCTACAAGTGTCTTAAGAGAGTTCTGTGATCAACCCTAGTCTATTTTCCTCTTGACTATTATGACTGTGATTATACTGTAAATATGTTATGATGAACAAAAGGTCTTTGTAATTAATAAACTATGTAATTTCTACAATTGTCATCATGTCAAATTTAATTTCAATGTGTCTTTTCAAAAAGACCCTAATAAATGACATACATTAACAAAATATATTCCTACTATTATAGTTCAAAATAACATTATCAAGTCAATTACTCTTAAAGAAAATATACTATTTACCTAGATAACTTCATAATAATGAATTAAATAGCGAAGAATAATTAAGAATTCAATTGAAAATAAGTTAATTCGAACATAAAATAAATTATTGGAATAGTCAAAATAGAGTCTATAAATCAAACTAGAATATGAACAAAAAAATAATTGATATAGAGACACATATTTACTCTAGGAAACAAGGGTACCGAGAGATTAATATAGAGAAAAGAAATAAAGTGACACCTGAACTTGTCCCGAATTTTTAGAAAGACACCTTAACTTTGCGGGCGTCATATTATCCCACTAAACAATCTTGAACTGATATTATTACATCATTTTTTCCCACCTGACATAGAGAGTGTGTGCACTCACTCAAAGAGAGTGAGCAACCTAAAATAACTAATATAAGATTATTTTTACAAGTATTTTACTATAAAATATATTTTCTTATTTTTCTTATTATTTTAATTTTTTTTTCCTTTTTATTTTTTCTCTTTCTTCTTCAAAAATTCATTGTCATCTCCATTGAAGCTTCTCACTTTCAACGTCACCATTTTTACCACAACTTCACCTTCCTTTTTTACTACTATTAGTTTTACTCTCTTTAATTTTAAAACTTTATCAAAATATTTTCTTACATTTCGAACAATTTGATAAACCCATTAGATTTCAAGATGATTAGGAAGTATCATATAATTTTTTTTATTCGATTTCAATTAAGTTCTTTCAATTTTTGGGGAATTCATTGATTCTTTAAAAATTGTCATTTTTAATTTTGAAGTTATATGAAAAGGAGTAATTGATGATACCCTTCAAAATTATAAATTTTCTTAGAAATATAATTAGTTTTGTTATCAATAATTCAATAAAGTCTAAAAAATAGTATGAATTTTTTTTAATAAAAAAATCATTGAAATAAAGAATTTGACTGGAGAAGAGGAAGAAAAAAAAAAGAAAAAAAAATGGGAGAGGGGTTCAACATGACGTGGGGGGTGGGGTGAGGGTGGGAGGTGAAGAAAAAAAAGCAAAATTGAGGGATGGATCACTTGAAAGTGGGGGGTGGAAGATGAAGTGGAATTTAGATGAAATCAAAATTAAAATAAGTCAAAAAGTGAGAGAGGGACAAAAAAAAAAAAAGAAAAAAAAAAAAAAA
>JAJONR010010037.1:0-20802 GCA_029582245.1 Solanum etuberosum
GGACAAGGAACAACATCCCATGTGTTATTTTCTTTAAGAGCCAAAAGTTCCTCTTCCATTGCTTTTTGCCAACATTCAAGCTTGGAGGCTTGTGAGTAACCTGTTGGAATAGAGATGGTGGATAAAGTAGAAGAAAAACCATACCGTTTAGGAGTTTGAGACACTCTAGTAGATCACCGAGGAGGCTCAAGAGGAGCAGATTGGTTGTGGAGCAATCTCAGGTGGCGGATCTGTTTCAGGATGGGGTAAAGTTGGCCGACGTCGTTCATACACAAATCGTGGTTTGAACCGCTTAGTAGACAACGACAAATCCTCAAAAGTAGGAAGAAGAGGAGAAACAGAAGATGACTCAATATGAGTAGGAAAGAAATACTGATTCTCAAAGAAAATAACATTTCTAGAAACACGAAATTTGTTAAAACTTGGTTCATAGCAAATAAAACCTTTCTGCGAAGTACTATGGCCTATAAAAGCACATTTAGTAGATTGAACAGAGAGTTTATTGCGTTGAGAAGGAGGCAGGTGCACAAAACAAACATTACGAGAAAAATTCACATCACAATTGTTATCTACCAATTGACCAACTGAAATAAGACTAGTGGAGAGCTTTGGTGATATAAAAACATTCTTGAAAGTTTCAGTAATATCCCCAACCTTGGTAATGGGTAAATTACTACCATTGGCAACCTGAATTTGTGTTGGACCATTATACTCACATATGTTTTTGAGTATATTAGTTGAGTTGGTCATATGATTGGAAGCGCCAGAATCAACAAGCCAAAATTTAAATATTACCTCATTACCTTGTAGCCCCAAAGCTGAAAATGCTGACAAGATCATTTGTTGTACTATTTCAGGAGTAAGAACTTGTCCTACTGAAGACGAGTTATTTGTAGTGGAACCATTTATCCCAACTTGAAAAGCCTTTGCCCTACGGTTTTGAGGACGTATGGGACACTCTTTGATAATGTGTCCTTGTTGTTTACAATAATTACAGAACTTCTCGCCACAATTGCTAGCAATATGACCATATTTATTGCAACTGTAGCATTGAGGCATTGAGTTTTAGCCATATCCATGCCTTTTCCTTTTCCTTGAGCTGCAAATGCAACAGTGACAACATTTCCTTGATGAAATGCATTTTGTGTGAAGAGACACTGCTCTTCATGAAGTAATTCTCTAAAACAGACATCCAACGAGGGAGATGGATCACGGTTAATCAAGTTGGAGCGAACACTTTCAAAATTAGATCGTAATTTCATCAAAAATTGATCTCGCTTGCTTTGTTCATGAACTCCTTGAATGATGGAGAGAGATTCAGAAGGTATGTTAGCATAAACGATATCGGTAAATTCAGCCCATAAGTTTTGAAATCCAGAGAAATAATCTTGAACAGAGAGACCTCCTTGAGAATACATAGCAATTTCATGCTCTAACTGAAAGCGCCTTGCGCTATGGTCTTGGTTGTAAACCTTTTGTAAATAATTCCACATGGCCTTTGCTGTCTTGTATGGCCTGAGATTAAGAACAATAAGAGGGTCAATTGACCCTAAAATCCATGTCATCATCCGAGCATATTTAACCTTCCATTGACCGAGCTTTGTAGGATCGGTAAGAGTAGGATCACTTCCATCTATATGTCCCCATAATTCTTTTTCGGTGACAAATAGTTGGAATTGAAATTCCCAGGCGAAGTAAATTTTTCCTGTGAAATGAACATGGAAGGACTCAAACTGATATGACGTCATGTTCTTGACAAGCTAAGGAAGATAGAAATGCAATGATGCAAAATAATCAGAATGACCAAGACTAAGATTCCAAGATGTCTAAATTTCCAAGATACTTAGGACTAACTGTTGACTAAAAACAGTAAGCAGAACCAAAACTTTCAAAAATAAATTCTGAAAGGAACCACAAATGAAAGACACTAAGAATCAAAGCACTGAAAAAGGCTCTGATACCATGTCAGTTTTACTGAATGAATGCTCTCAAATGAGAGTTCTTCCATTAAATAGAAAGAATTCTGATTTACATGCCTAAAAATCTGCTATATATCCCTAAATATATGTTATTCCTAATTGTAATATCTCTGAAAATATGCTACATTAATCTATGCTATCTCATATCATCATTACACAAATATTTAGAGTTATAACATAGATATGTACAGATATTTAGAATCTGTACAATCATGCTAACACCAAAACAACAGGTACTCAGTAGGCAACAAAGGCCGACTGAGCAAAAAGGGTAAAAACAATAAGAAAGGATAGAATCTAGACACAAAGAGGTCAAAGCGGATATGAAAAGAAAGCACACGAGCATACTAGAAATAAACTAAGTACAACTAAACTAAACCTAACTGGACCCCATAAGCCCAGAAGGTACACTCGTGTGCAAGTTTAAATAAAACCTGAACGGACCCCCATAAGCCCGACAGGTACACAGAATAGCTAAAGTCTACTGCAAAAGAAGAAAATCGAGCTCCCAGCCCAAAGTAACCAAGATAACCCATCAGACTCCACTAGATAGTCCACTCCCAGCCCAGCTAGAAAGAGGCACCCGAGGGTAAGGTAGATATCGCGAGTCGTCCTACCATTCAGTTAACTCCCAGCCAAGCTAGAAAGAGCGACCCGGGGACACCGAGCCAACAACACACTCCCAGCCCAACTAGAAAGAGAGGCCCGGGGGCGATCGCCGAAATCACCGAGTCCACCCAGCCAACGATACGCTCTCAGCCCAATTAGGAAGAACGACCCCGATACGCTCTCAACCCAATAGGATCCAATTCAGCAACAACCACCGTGGAACGCCGTCCACTCCAAGAAATCAAAGAAAAGGCTCCAAGCCTATACTATCTCAATCCCACGCCTTTAGTGATGCACCGAACCTTCAAGAACGCGTCGAAACCGTAGAATTAGAGAGAGAAGATACATAAGTGCAATGAGCAGCGATAACGCCTAATCTAAGGCTCAAACTATCAGACTCAAGTCTGCTACTTCAGTCTACAAGGAGCTAAGTCATCCGAACGACGTCGGTAGAAAGTCAAGGCTATCCAGCCTACACGGGTTATAAGTCTAAGGCAACGCTAGCCTAACCTGGACTAAGGACATCATGCTCACAGTTAAGGATGAACAAAGCATACAACACATGGCATACAAGCATACAACATTTAGCACATAAGCATGCAACTCTACTAAATCGGCTAACATGGTACTACACTCGAAATATGGCCAATCGATCCTAACACAAGGTATCTAATCAAAGTAAGGTAAGAAATTGGTATTCACCCCCAATTCACTCCAATCCACATGCTTTTACACAATTAAGCTCAGTCTAATAGAAAGGAAGCCGTAGCCTACCTTAAGGCCGACCGCGCGTGCTCCAAATCACTTCACCAGCGCTTTTCCTTCCCGAACGGCCTTTGAACGTTGTCACGCTATCAAATATAGGATCACAACGTTAGTACGGTCGTTTAGACACCAAAATCACAATAACGGAGACGGGCCAATTTTGGAGTCGAAACGGGAATCGTGGGACCCGCACCAAACTTTTCGGATTTGACTCCACCAAAAGACCCAAAATAGTACCCCAAACTTGTGTTCCAAAACGCAAGTTTGGGGCTCAAAACGCAGCAAAACCCAACATGCAAAAAAAACCACACTTTAATCAACTTAAAAAGAAAACATGCAGCAGGCTAAACTTGGAATTTACAAAAATCAAAGGGTGCACAACACTCGTTGAACACTCCACGATGTAGCCTCGATAATTCCCGACAAGTGGGACTTCGACTTACCCAAAATTGAGCTAAAATGAGCAAGATATCACCAATTCAAGAAAGCCAAAAATAAGAACTCGAAAAAGGGCTACATCAGTCTAGTTTATCGAGATTTTTTACCTCGAACGACGTGCTCCCGACAACTGCTGATCAATCTACAGCGAAGACACCAAAAAAATGAAGCTTCCACACTTCGAATCACCTTATTTGGCTGAGAAATGAGGGAGATAAGAGGTTTTAAAGTTTTAGAAATAGAGCTGATTTTTCTGCATAAATACACCAGTTTTCAGCCTTTTTTTCGAAAACTTAAAAACTCCGACGGGGTGCTCCGAACTCGTTCGAAACCCCGTGCACGCTAACGAGATATGCAACCATACCAAATTTGATATTCTGGACTCAATGGCGCAGTCGAAATTTTCATACGAGGTCATCTTGACAAAAAGTGGGTCCCACACCCAACCACCATTTTAAGTCAAAAACCACAAAAGGGTTCGAAAAAATCTCGAAATCCTCGGGACACGAAAGAAGGGTCAATCTAAACCAAACTCGACATTTCGGAGCTAACTGCACTGACGGAATTCTCATCCGAGCGCGTTTGCTCAGAATGTTGACTAAAGTCAAACTTAGGCTTAAACTTTAAAGTTAAAAACGCCTAATTGCATCGACTCACACTGAAAACCTCGGGAGTCATGCCGACCATGCTACTAGCCTAAAATGACCCTTCCGGAGCAGATGGAATCGTCAGAATTGGATTCAGATGTCATCTTCTTGAACTTTTGATCGAAAGTGATCGTTCAAGGTTCATAAGCTCCAAAAACACTAAAACTTGCATAAAAATCAAACGAACGACCAGGTGACCGAACTGTCAGTCCCAGCATATCGTAAATGACTTGGGGTCGCTACCGAAACGCTCTAAACGACGCACAGAAGGCAAACAGAGAAATGACCAAGAGGGTCATTACATTGGCAAGGTAAAAAATGTCTTAAAATAAGTGAAAAACCTAAAGTAGGTCTCCTCCTTTTTATTTTTTGACTTTAAAGTCATTTCAGTTTGACTTTTTATTTTTGACTTAAAAGCTACTTTTTTTAAGTCAACATTTGTGGCTCTAATATGTCCTCCTTTTGGGCTTACATTTATTTCTTTCCTAGGCCCACGTGGTATGAGGGTGAAAGGGCACTATTGGACAAAGTTTCTAGTTTCTAAGTGCGGCCTTAGTAACTTTAGTTGTAGAATTCAAGTGTTTGACCCTGCTGGTTGTGGCCTTGGTTGATTTTGCTGTCGTTTAAGTCGATTTGTTGTCCTTGTGAGTTGAGTTGCTTTTGTTAACTTCAGAATTACATAGTGATTACGTAGTTTAATGGTTTTCTTAAATACTAGGGATAATTTTGTTCCTACCTCCCCTTCACTATCACGTCAAGTAGAAAGAGTCTACTCAAGTTTGTAGATAGTTTCTTCAAGACCTTTCCTTCTTTTATGTATGTCTAAAAGAAGCACACACTGTCAGCATTTGGTAGTATAATTGGTTAACAGTTTGAAATGTCCTTCCAAGTGACTGATAGGATTTTACTAAAATCATAAGAGCTGCAACGCTGTATGAAATCCTATAAAACATAGAACCTCCATTATAACTTTCTGCAAGAAATATAGTTCTTTGTGTTTGTGGTGCTTCTGTTTTTAGGTGTTTTATCCTACATTTCCATCTTAGTTTTCGTGGAAACTCTTGCTGCTGTATTGTGGGTTAAACCAAAACTTCGTCTACCTTGCATTTTGATGAGAAGCCGGGTGTAATAGAAGGCGGAGTCGAGACATGTGAGGGAGAAAAGGGAAGGTATGGTGAAGGAAGTCTTAGATCGAAGCCTCAAAAAGATGCCATCTTTAAAAGCATCATAAAGGGGAGTAGGGGATTCTTCTATACTTGTAAATACATTTGTTTCAGCACCTTCTTGGTGCTATTCAATGAAAATACGTTAACTTAGAATAAAACAAATGCATAATATAAGGAAGGGGATGAAACAATATCTTTTGGTTTTACCTTCCAGGAGGGTATTGGTTGGGGTACTCTTCCTTTCAGAAGATCAAAAGTTATCTTTGTCTTTGAGAACAATAAAGTATCTATTCTGACAAAGAAATTGTGTTTATTTTCTTCCTTTCATCCCTTGGGCCTAGGGAGAGAAGTCCTTTTGGTGGAACCTTACACTTTTTTGTTTAGGATAAGAGGAAGGAGTGGGTTCTTACTGTTGTTTCACTTTCCTAGACAAAAGGAGATAAAAGTGGAACATGTATGACTCCATCAAGAGTTGGGATTTTCACCGCAGGAAAGAGGAAAGCCTGCTTTGGTTTTAAACTTCGATTTCCAATTCTACCAAACAACATGAGGAGGAAGAAATGCAATTATGTGCAAGTGCCCCTATCTCTTCTTACCTTTCCTCTGCTGTTCCTCAACTTAAATTTGGCGTTTGACTTATATTCTGGATACAATGCAGAGATACTTTATGGTTCAAAACTTGTTAATGGGGTCTTTTACTGCATGCTCATCATTCTTTTTGGAAGATGAATGTACCATTCAGATAGTAAACCTATAGATAGTATAGTTCTTCCTGATTTTTTAAATTATAATATGTGAAAATTAATTGTGTATCTGGTGATAAAATGAAAGATGTTGTTTTCTGTCTTAATATGGTTTGACTGATTTGATTTGAATTCCAATATGCAGGGCGAAGACTCTGAAGATGAAGGTGATGAGGAGGAAGAGGAAGACGACGAAGATGAAGAAGACAAATGAACTGTTAATGGACCTTGTGTTTGATTTGATTTCTCCTCTTCAACGTTTCAATCATCATAGTTGGTATCTGTAAAGAAGCTTAATATTGCAGAAAAATTGAATTATATATAGTGGTGACTTCTTTTTGGCTACAATGAACTTTTTCTTATTCATTCTTTAACCTTTACTTTTAATCTTTTTAATTTTTAAGTACGTATTTTTTTAACTTCGTGATTCTTCCTCCTATGCAAAAAGGTTTTATTCATCTCTTCAAGGAAAATAACATACTAGTAAATTGTCAGCTCACATGTTTGGCCTGGCACTAACGTCATATATTTCCTTTAAATATCCATTTGATTCCAAATTCATAGTAGGTGGAAACACGGTACTTTATTGTGAAGATGATGATACCAACACAGTTTGTAGTGACTAAAATATTATTGTTTCCCGTTTGTCGATTGGTACATGGGATAAGTAAAATAATGTTAAAACAAAATTTCAGATTAATTTTATCGTTTAATTAGCTTATCCTGAGATTATTTTATTCCACCTTTTGTATGCTTCTTCTGTCCATGCTTAATATCATCGAGCAACCAAACCAAGTTGACACTAAAACAAATGGCAAAAATACCGACTGTAGATTTGAGTCCATTTTTCAGAGAAGGATATGAAGATGAAAAGAGAAAAATTGTAGATACAATTAGTAAAGCCTGTTGTGAGTATGGTTTTTTCCAAATTGTGAATCATGGTGTACCCCTTGATCTCACTAGTCAAGCTCTGAAGGTGTCAAAGTCTTTCTTTGAATCTTCAACTGAAGCCAAACTCAAATGTTCTCCACTGCCTAATGTACCTGTTCCTGCAGGCTATAACAAGAAGCCTAATCCTTCTTATGAGTTTAGTGAATTCCTTATTATGCTTCCACCTGGTTCTGAGTTCAATATCTTCCCGGACAATCCTCCTGAATTTCGGTATGAGCATAATTTTTAGCCTTTTGTCTTCTAATACTTCATAAGTGAATCTAGAACGGATACAGGGTTCAACTGAATCAATTGCTTTCAACTCGAATTATGTATATTTACATAAAGAAAAAGTTTAAAATGTGTGTGTATAATAAATTGGATTCTCTTTTAAATATCGTTTAAGCATATTTAATCAGATAGTTTAGTTATGCAATTTCACCTTAGGTAGAGGTAAGGTCTGCGTACACCCCACCCTGTCCAGACCCTACTCGTGAGATTATACTGGATATGTTGTTGTTATCGTTTATCTTACATATCTAAAGCTTCTTTTCCCAAATAGAATACAATATATTTGATCTTAATAAACACATATCAACATGATGTATTTAGCCCTTCAATTGCCTTGCAGAGGGGCTGCAGGGGAAATGAACTTTGTGCTAGTTTTGCAAGTGGAACAATATCATCTATTTATATGATGAATTTCTTTCACATTTCAGAGAGGTGATGGAAGAGTTATTCTCCCAATTCATGAAGATAGGAATGGTTGTCGAAAGAATCCTAAGCGAGTGTCTGGGGCTTCCTCCCTGTGTTCTTAAAGAATTCAACAATGACAGAAGCTGGGATTTCCTCATTGCTATATTTTACTTGCCGGCAACAGAGAAAGAAAGGATAGGGTCGAATCCACATAAAGATCTCAGTTGCTTCACAATTGTTTTACAAAATGAAGTTGCAGGCCTGGAGGTTCAAAAGGACAGCGAATGGATCCTGATAGCCCCACAACCAGGTGCCCTTGTTGTCAACATTGGTGATGCTCTTCAGGTAAATGTATTTGTGAATGAAAAAGTTAGTTCTCAAAAACAATTGAGTAGCAGCTCATTCGTAGAACAGTAAAAATCAATAGTCAGCTATAGAGGCGGATTCAGGATATGAAGTTTATGACTTCCTATAGCGACTTTTAGCTGGGATGTAATTTTTGTAATGGAATTCTGATTGTTACAACGTGAACAGGTCCTTACGAATGACAAATTTAAGAGTCCACGCCATAGAGTGGTGAGACCAAAGGGAAGATCAAGGAATTCATTTGCGTTCTTCCACAATTTATCAGGGGATAAGTGGATACAACCACTGCCTCAGTTCACAAAAGAGATTGCAGAACCACCAAAATACAGGCCATTCTTGTATAAAGAGTATCTGCGGAAAAGAAGAGAAAGCAAGTCTAAGCACGTTACCAGGATCGAAGATGAGATTACCATATCGCATTATGCAATCCCTGAAGAGTGATGTTAGACAAACTAAAAAAGGTAATGGCTTGTAACTTGCAAGACATTAGCTTATGACCTCGACGTTTTCACAATTTTCTGATACTATAAACTTACAAGGGAAAAGGGTTTGATATACCCCTCAACTTTGTCATTTAGAGCTGTTATATTCCTCGTTATGAAAGTGACTCATATATACTCTTACCGTTATACAAATGGCTTACATATACTCAAATTCAATAGTATTTTCCCTCATGTAGTACTCTTTCTGATAGTCAGTGTTCAAGAGAGTATTGCAGTCTTTCTTTTTTTGCTCTATCACATTTATCAATCTTTTTCTGATTAGATTTATCTCCCCTGATTTAATTAAAGGCAGATTGAATCAAGAATATTGAGATTTTAAATAGTAAACCCCTTGATGGAAACATGAGTAAAGTCATTTAAGGTCTATATTTTTAGTTTTCAAGTTCCAAAATTCCAGAGATATATTAAAGGTAACATGTATTTGCAACAAATTTTAAAGTGATAGAAAATAAATTGCAATCACAATAAAATAAGAAGAAACATAACTTTATTGATAAAGATTGTAGGTACAATTATGTTTCTCCCTTGATTCTATTCTCCTAAGATTTATCCATGATTTGAGAGCCGTTAGTTGCGTATTTCTCGAACTAAGATGATTTAGATTTGACCTCTATATAAATATTTCATGACTTTTGTGGAATATTCGAGATATGTCTTGTTAGGTTAATATCCCACGGCCTTGAAGAGCTTATGTCTTGTTAGGTATAAGTTTGATTTCTAAAGACAAATGAAAGATCAGCATATTTAAAAGGAAAATCGTGCTATTAAATAAATCGTCTTTTCTCAAAGTAATGAGCCACCAAATCTTACAGTCAATTAATAAAATCGATGAGAGTTTTTTCACACCTTAATTATGAGTTGGATTTTTCCTATTCTCATTTCGTTAAATCAATTAACATCCAGCAGAATGTAAAAGGGAGATTAATTAGTAGCTTTTTATTGACTAATAATGAAGAAATTTAAACCAATTTTACTTATCTTGTAAGCTAAAGAGGTTACAAAAAATGAGATGAGTTTCATAACACAAGCTAAAAAGTTTGTAAAATAGTTCTAACCTTTAATTATATAAACTTTATTTTACCTACCACAGTTCTCTATGCTCAATTTCACAATCAATTATTTCTGGTAGGTCCCATTTTACAAAAAAAATAAATGTTAATGCCCATCAAGAGTGACATAACAAAATAATGAGTATTATTATTTTTGGTTATATCGTTTTCTATGCACACTTATGTCTGCTGCATGCATCATTTTATTAGAGCACTTTAATTGGAAAAATTGCTTTCCTTGTATTAATCCTTAGAATTTTCACATGAATATTAATACTAAAAATATTTTTCAAATTGTTGGGTGTGACGTGGCGTTGTCTTCATCTTGTGATTGAAAAAGTATATATTGCTTTATTATTATGAGCAGCCATGTGTAATCATCATTTCCTCTTTAATCATTCAACCAACGTAACGCAAAATCTTGAATCTCTAACCTTAAACCCCTCAAATTTATCTAATTAAAACACCACCTTAATTGTTGGACCTAGGTGTTTAACTAGGTCCATAGCTCTTGCTTCCCCAATAATTATAATTTGGTGTTCTTTCATGTCCTCTAATCACTCATTTTATAGAAACAAAAATAACTTCAACTATTTGATCGTCGCAGTAGAGTTTTACATTTAACTTTTCTACCCCTTTATGTCTCAAAATACTTATCATACGTCTATATTAAAAATACTTGTCATTTTAAAATAGGAAAATATTAATAAATGACATATTTAAGATTACTTATTAATAGTCATGACAGGAGTTTCTAGATTTCAATATGTAACAGTACCACAATTAACAACTATTAAAATATGAATTTAATATTAAAAAAAAACTATTATAACTGATTCTGAAAATGGGGCACTTAAATTTCTCCAATCGATTTAAAGATTCTTTAATAATACTTCGTTTTTTGTATTTTTTTTTCTTATTTTCTTTTTGCTATTTGTTGCCAAAAAAATTTTCAAGCAACATGGAAAGTGGTTTGTGCTCAATTTTGATTCAACACGGAGGTTGTTGAGATTTAACAGGTTTGTATTTTCTATTATTTTCACGTTTGATGATGTTTAAACGTTGGGATTCAACAGGTTTGAATCGTTTTTAATACTGCTTCGTTCATGAAAGGTAATGCATGTGCGTTCAATATTTGATTCAACACGGATATTAACAGGATTCCACAGGTTTGTTCTATATTTTTGTCTTTCTTTTCCTTTTTGATATCGATTTTGATTTTTTTGGGAGTAAAGCGACAACTAAATGAATTTAGTAGCGATTTACTGTTTTTGTTTGTTAATTCTTCTTTTTGTAATGGATGTTGATTTTTTTTATCAATGAAAAAGGATTCTTCTTACTGCTTGTTCCATTGATATGTTTTCTGAATATTTAGATATAGATTTATTTTTTATTTTTTATTTTTAAATCATTAGTATGTTCTTCCAAATTGAAGGAGGATTCTTTTAATTCTTTGATAATATGTATTTTTTTTACTATTGAATCTGTTATTTTTAAATAAGTTTGTTGATTTTTGCAATGTTTTCTACCGTCCTGACATTAAATTTTTTGTTTGAAAACAGGTATATATGTTGATTACATGCCGCACAATAAGAAGACATGTGCTAAATATTCTGTGCGAGCTTAAGTTTATTATGTTGACTGATTTATACTTGTTCCATTTAGTTGTTTTTGACAAACAATTGAATTTTTTTTCGATCTTTCTATTTTATTAGAATATGTGTATGTAGTTTTTTAACTATTAATTTATATTTAATACTTGTCGCTATGATTTTTGTATGTATTTTACCTTAAAAATCATTTACGTATAAAGAGTTAGGTATAATTTATGGTTTCGAAGAATATTTATATAAACTTATTTTGTCCTATTGCTTCTTAGTATCAAAATTTTATATAAATAATCATTTAAAATGTGATTTATAAATTGATTTGGTGCAATAATTAGTACAATAATTTTTTTGTATAAAAAAGAAGTTTAAAATGTGGTCTATATTATTCAACTTCAGAACACTGTTGTATGGTATGGTAGGTGTCAAAATTAGATAATTTGTCATGTCAAAATTAAATGGATAGACTGTATGAATTGTGATTCCAAACAGATGTTTATGAATTGTTCAGAATAAATACATCTTACAATTAAACTTGTGTATAAAAATGGTCTATAAAATGATTTTTAATGTTCAAATTCTGAGAACTCCCCTATCGTATCAATTTGTTTTGAATTCAAACAAATAAAATAGTTCAACTATATGATATTGTTATATTTCGTGGTTTCAAGAAATGTACATATAAATTGGTTACTGTAGATAACTTTTTACAAGTAAAATATGTATTAATTTAATTCCATTGTTATACATCAAAATTCAAACTAAGTAATTCATTTCGCTGTCAAAAACACTAAAACACAACTAATAAATATTCATAAAATACTTGCGAAAAACTAAGTAAATGTATCCAAAAAAAAAAAAACAAAAAACAATCAGTAAGCTAATCGTGATAATGTTCAGTTGAATATACATAATGTGAGATAAATTGATATTAAAATATGTTTGTATGTAATATTAATGAAAGCTACTTCAATAACATATGAATTTGATATATAAATTGAAACAAGTGAAAAACTAAATTTAATCTATTTGGATCTGATTTTATACCATTTGAGGAGGGGTTAGGAATGCAGTAGGGTTATTCACAAAATATGGCTTGTATATAATGTGAATGAAAAGTGTTTTATAAAAGATAAATTATATATTGTAGAGTATATAATCGGTATTAAACATGTTTTTTAATCATTAATAAATTATTCACAAAGTGTATAAATTTGGTATATAAATTAATAATAAGTGATGAATTGAACTTAATTAATTGGGAGCTAATTTTATAATGTTTGAAAAAGAATTAGGAACCTATATTAATGTATATTTCATACATTTGACTAAAATCATAAGCTAAGTAATAAGAATGCACATTTAATACCTACTTCATATTCACATTCACCAATAATAATTCACACTATGTGTGTGATACCTACTTCATATTCATATTTACTAACAATAAATGTTAGTTTTATACCTATTTTGCAGACAGATGAACATATGTTCATTCATAATTCATACAACAAAGATTGCGGAATATATATCACTTAATAAAATTATAAAACACATTATTCAACAAGCTCTAAAAAGTAAAAAACATCAAAATATGAAAAATAAATAAATTGAACTTTTAATATATTTGGAATAACTTTTTTTTTTTTTACTTCAGATCCTTCAAATCTTCTTCATACCTACACTAGGCTTTGTTTTTTTTTCGTTTGTGAAGTCTCATCCTTCACGAGAATTTTGCCTCTTTTGTGATGTGTTTCTTAAAAAAAGTCTGAGTCAAAATTATTTGACGGAGGAGAATCAACATTCTTACGCTTCCTTTTTTTTATTTGACGAATTATTTTTGTAAATGACAACATTGCCACTTCCCGTATTCTTCTTACGATCCTTCTCCGGTTTTTGTGTGAGCAAATCAAAGCTTGATCGATCACTCAAGCTATGATTTTGCTATAATCTGGGACTTTCTTGTAGTGTGATAAAAGGAGATTTTAATATTTTTTTTCATGACTTCGAATTGAACCAAAAAAATTACACAAAAATTCGAGAATGAGATTGAAAATTAAGTAAAAATCATAGCACACGATTATTATCGGATTCTATAAACATGAGAACAAAGATGGTTATGAAATCTTTTTGGAGAAGATTATGGAGAGAGGTTTGAGATGGCAAGACATGGTTAATTATTTTTATAAAAACGGACTATAATCAAACCCCTAAATTGTAGTTATATCATTTCCTTAATAACTTCTTAGTAATTTGAATTCCACTATGACTCCTAAATTGTATTAATTTGATTTCATCCGTAACTTCTTCTATAAATATAAACACACACCTTTTACTTTTTCTTACATGCATTAAATATTAAAATAAAATAACAAAATAAATGTAATTTAATATTATATTAATTTGAATCTGTTATCACTCATAATTAATTTGTTATATTATTAATTATTAATTAATAGATTTATAGAATGTAATATATGATCTTAAATACATATGGGGAGTAATTTTTCCATCAAGATAATTTTAAAATTTTATCCTTTTAGTATAATTGTTCCAGAGGACTACAAACTTCTCAATTATCACACATAAGTAAATACTTAATAAAGAGAGATTATATCTTAAAATATAAAATAGCTAAACACTCTCCTAATTAATATTTTCTTAAAAAGCATGTAAATTAAAAATCGAATAAGTATTTTGTGATAGAGAAAGTAATTATCCATTTAAGGAAGAGATAGAGATAATCAAGTCGAATACCCTTTATGATTGATGATATTAAATAATTTTTTTATATATGTGTCAAAATCGAAGGAGTAAAATACTAAATGATTTTTGACGTGAACTATTGACTTAAGGTCAAAATGACATATTTTTTTCACATTAAATAGGAAAAGCATAAGATGACAAAGAAAGTACGTGTAACTATAATTAATCCAACTCCTGCTTCTGGAACTATATGTGTTGGTGTTTTTCTCCAAATCTCCAGATACTGTCCATCCTTCGAAATCAGAATAAGATATATATATGAGATACTAGTTATTTTTTGCGTCTTTTGATTGGTTTTCATAAAGCTTGAGTTGTCTGGATAAGATATTAAGATATTTATTTTTATTTTTCTTAGCTAGGTGGTTTATTTTTATTTATTTTTCTGGCAAATTAAGGGTAGGGACAATACACTAAAAGGCAACAGAAAATGACTTTTCTTAAATTGATTTATCTGCAAAATGCGATTCTTTGATAGTTACATCTCTTTCTCCATATCTTATTCCCACTTTCAGATTTTCGTTAATTATCATCTATTTTCAACTTCTATGAAGTATGTTTCTTTTCTATAATTCATAAAAGTCGTCGTTTTAGAAGATACTGATTAAAACTCTTGAGCTGAACTTTCTTATTTATGCGGTGTGAAATTTTGAAATTGAAGTAACCGTTCACCTTATATATCCTCTTCTCTTCGGTATCGACCAACTTTTTTCCCTCTTCGATCGGTAGGTACTGTACGTGATGTCAATTCGGATTAAATGGACCATTTAACTTTGGATATCGAATAAAAGGTTAAACTTAAAAAGATTTAAGATTAATGTGGAAATTTGTTTAGAGTTCACTAATTATCTTCTGACACTTTAAAACTGTTATTATTATGATGAAAGAAAAGAAAAAAAGAATGATGGTTTATAATGCGTTGTGGTTAGGTGGTCGGATGATTAACTAAACTAAACTAATTAGTAATTAGGCTGCGCGGGACAGGGAATATATATGGAGATTATGCTTTTCTTGTTGGAAAGGACAAATTTGTTCAACTGATTATATTTTAAAAAAAAAATGAAATTAAAGAATAAATAATAGACAAAACAAACTAATTTTCCCTTCTTTAACACACAAAATTAGAACTTATATTTTACAAAAATAGAAAAAGTTAAGAAAAAAAAATACTTAAAAAATAAAAATATGAGCACTACTCCTGCAAAAGTGCAAATGGACCCTTAGCCCTTTTTGCTAATTTGATTTATTTCTTTTTGCGGAGAAAAGGAACAGTAAACTGATAAACACGCACAAAGTCAGTGGGGTCTGTTCCTAATTTTTTTTAATTAAAAAAGAAATCATAACAATTCTTTGATCTATTTTTTCTAGTAACATTTTATGACAAATATGAAATTGGAAAATGAAAGTTCAAGGATAATTTCTGTCCACCCAATTTTATTTTTCTTCATTCTTGCCCTTCACAAAAAATATTAATCCTGTTTATATTTTTTTTAAAACAAACGTACAAGTTACAGCCATATCAATTAAAATCTCCAGAAAATTACAAATGTACAACCATGTCACTTTTTAAATTGAAGACTTAGATATTGTCATATCATTGCAGTCACATTTTTTTTTATTTTTTTTTTGTAGTTACATCAATAAGATCGTGTTTATTTGAGGAAATATGAATCAGGAGAAAATTAAAACACATAAAAATGTCGTTTTAAATTTGATATTTTTCATAATAATTTAATGAAGCTAAGATAAAACACACTTTTTGATTTTATTGTTTTACATTATTTATTTATGGAGTATATAATAAAAAGTGAAATTTCAATGTAACCACTTGGAAGTCTTCTGTATATGTAGGGTTACAAATTCCCCAACTTTTAGTGTAGCAACTTTGTGATATTTGTCCCACAAAGCAATTGACACCAATGCCCTCCCAAAATATCAGGATGGGAACTGGGAAGCAATATGTAGGTGGATTTAAAGTAGACATAGTTAGGTTGAACGTACAACATTAATTAAGACCTTTTATATGTGAAAATAAATAAAAAGTTGGTGTACAATTGTGTATAGCAAATGGTTTCAAATCCTAGAGATGTACTCATCACTAATGATTCTACAGATCGATACATGGACTAGCGATCTAGGAGAAGTCATTGAGGCCATAATTCAAATGTTGGATCAGGCTAATAGCAAAACCATACATTGTTATCGCGATCAAGGAAATTAATATAGTTATTGCGCTTTGAAAATTACTTATTACAAAATCAATGATGAACAAATGTAGCTAGCATGCATTGTGTATGAGTTGTAGGAAGAAAAAATAGTAGTTATGGTGACAGTAGATCAATAGATAGATAGATAATTGAGAAAAGCAAAATTGGTTGTGGTCTGAAAAAGGGCAACACTGCCAAACAGGTCCACATTCTCATCACGTGGTGACATGGTTCTAACTACAGCTCCCCTGTCTGTCTCTCTGCATTTATATATATATATATATTGTCATTGTGGACCTTAAATTTACATATTCTTCAATTCACTCCCTTAGCTTGTTTGAGCTTATGATATTACACACCTAATTAAATTGCATGTTGTAATGTTGTTGCATGCAAACTCAACCTTCCATGTGCTCTCGAGATATATGTTACAGTTCAATACACTATAAGAAATTAGTAAATAGAGCTAACAATAAAAATGTCATGTCCCATTTAGCTACGGATTAAGAAATCCAATTAGCCAATAGCTTTTTATCAATGAATTAGCTAGAGATTACCAGTAGCTAGTTCCATGCGTGATGATACTACTCTTGTAGGTAATGGTAACTAAAGATTAACATTGCTGAAAGATCAGATGAACGCATAGGAATTTACTAGTACATAGTTTCTATTTTTTTTAATTTCTACCTTGATATTCACAATTATAACAATAAAATACAGAGATAAGATAATAATTATAAAATAAAATAAACCTGATCAACAAGGTTTGTAAAAACTAATAAAAAGTCTTTCTATGGTGCATTCCAATTTCCTCTAATGAAGTACTTCCTCCGTTTCATTTTATATATATGTTATATTTTGCTAGGTACAAAGTTTAAAAATTTTTAAAGAACTTTTTAGATCTTATAATATTAAATTTAAAATGTGTATAAATGTATCGAAATGCTCTTGAAAATACGTCATTCACGATTAAGACAAACATACAAAATTTCCATCTTTTTTCTTTTTTATATCATAGAAATCCATGGAGATATTTGGTCAACAATGAGTCATTTTAGCGTATATTGTTTGACTCTGAGCATTTTAAATTTGATAAGAAACATAATTTTAGTCAAAGCTTTGACTCCTTAATATTACTACTAATCAATATTGGCTCGCTATTAATTGAAAGGTTTAACACAGTCAAATTTTGACTTGTGACTGAGACTTTTTCATGACATGTTCATATTAAATTTGTAGTACAAATTTTCTTTGAACCTTATTCCTAGCTAGACTCTTCAAAGTATTTCCATGAGTCAATTTTTCGAAAAATTAGTCTAATTTGTAGTACAATTTTTGAAAAATTAGTCTAATTTCCATGAGTCAAAATTGTACTACAAATTTAATATGAACATGTCATGAAATAAATTAAGTACACACTAGATTTAATTTGTAGCCAATTAGGACATCTTGATGATAATCTATTCAATCAATGGATAGGGTGACTAGGCCTTAGTATAATAATTAATTAGTTTCTTGAAGACTCGAAAGTATTAATTATCATGAATTCATTGTAGGTTTGAAGATAAATTCATAATTGTCGTTTGACAAGGCACCAATTACGACCCTATTAAACTTTAGTCTATATATAGTATATATATAATTGCATGAAGTCCCATTGATGGTGATTTGAAAATTAACTAGAATTAATTAGAATGGTGTTTCATAAATATAGGGCAAAGAAATACTCTCACTAGTCCATATTAAGTTAATTATTGGGGTATTACCTATTCCTTAAACAAAAATATTTAAGGATATAAATTGAAGGCTACATTCTACTACACTATAACAAAAATATTTTTTAGCGGCAATAAATATACACAATAACAAAGAAGGTTAAAGTCTTTATTAACATTAGTTAATTGTCATTAGATTCAATGTCGCTAAAGGCTTAAGAGACATTTACAAAGAGTGCTAATTACCGCTAAAATATATATTTTTAGTGGTAATTTTAACTATTGTCATTAATTAATTGCCGCTAAAGAACATTCTTGGGGTAGTGTTATTATCCTTTTGATTATTCCTAAACTATGTTCCTATAAAATATAAAGTAGTTAAGAACCTCATTAAAAAGAAGGATAAATATGGCAAAAAGTCTCAATAATTCTCTTGAACTTGGAAAAATTCACTTTTTTTGAACAATTTTAATAATTCACTTAATATGGATTAGATTGGAGTACTTTTTATAGAATCAACTTACAGCTGCTTGAGGCATTTTTATTACTTGATCATGATTTTTGTTTTTTTCCCTCCCAAAATAAAAGAAATTTAAATAACAATTACTCAATTTATCTTGTATCTTAATTGGAAAAACAATTCATAAATAGCAATGATGTTATAAAATTTAAAATGAAAAAAGAGAAAAAAAAACAGCAGAAAAACAGAAAGGAAAGGAAAGAAGAATCTTAAATAATAGCATCCAGTCTGTATCAATCAATGCTATAGTATGTCAATATTAATTTGTCATTTGTTGAATATGTTCAGTAGATTTTAATATTAATATAAATTCCCACTTCTTTTTCCTCGTGCCCATTGCGATGCCATGACAAATATGGGGTTTATTTTATCTATTTATTTTAGTTCCTTCATGATTATAGGCAAGAGGTGACAGAATGTTATTAGTAGAAATATTTTATTTTTTGTGTCTTAATTTAAGTATCTTACATTTTTTTTTAGTATGTTCTATAAAAAAGAAGTAGTAAAATTTTCAATTATAATATTCTATCTGACAAATTTAAAATCATAAAACTTAAAAAAATATTATACATGTTGTATTGAGTCAAACCAAAACACTTAAATCGAACGGAATGGAGTATAATATTTGTGACAGAAGATGTTGATGTAAAGGGCGTTACCTGGGCACATACTTAAACAACGACTTTTAAATCCTATAGCTGCCAGTCTTGCAGTCATGCCATTTCTTATCTTATGCTCACCCCAAAAGGTGTGTAGACTAAAATATAATATACTACTACTCTATATAGTCTTTTTCTTTGAGTATACGTTCTTCGTTCGTTGTTATTAAATATTATTTATTTTCAAATATTTAGATGATCATTTATAATTAATAGGGATGATGATATAATAAAATTATTCTATTATTATTATTTATTAAAGGGTGTGTCAAGTCAAACATGAATAAGTAAAGATGGATAACAGGAGTATTATATATACGTTTGATGTAACAAAAAAAAAAAAGATTAGAGTATATACATGAACTAGGGTGACAATGCTAAAGTAGCTTCTATACAAATGACCAAGATGCACCCACCTTAAGTTATCATTCCTTTTCTAAATTAAATATATTTGGCAAATTAATAAAAGAGCTTCTTGTATATTAATTTAAGTTGTTCAAATTTAATCCCTGTATTACTTAAAGATAGCACAGCTAGCCAGAATTAGATCTGAATGACTTCTAGTTAGGTTAATTAAGTTAGCCTAAAAAGTACCAACTCTTAATATTAGGTACTACTGTCTGTTTAAGGCCAAACCTACACGATTTTTGGGTTATTTTAACGACAATTAAAATGATGTAATATCGATCAATTCAAAAATAGATAATATCACACCATCCCTTAAGTTTTATCAATTAAGTCTTAGACATAATGTGCTATTATTTATTTTAAATTAAACCACATGATTTTTCCAAAAGGGCCTCATAACATTAATAATGACAATGTCTCTATGTATACATTTTTATGTATACAGCGTTTATTAAGTCATCAACTTTCAATGTGGAACATCTCTATCCACATACCCAACTTATAAAAGCAGGAGGTTAAGGGTAGCTTGTTGGGTTTTAAATGGTGTGAATGGAAAATGAAGAGTTGCGACTTTTATGAAGAGTTGCGACTTTTATGAAGAGTTGTGACTTTTATGAAAAGTTGCGACTTTTATTGAAAAGTTGTGAATTTTATGAAAGGTTGTGACCTTTCCGAAAGATTGTGACTTTTCCAAAGGGTTGTGACCTTTGCGGTAGGGCACAATAAAAACCTTTTCACACTACCCTTTGTTTTTTATAAATTGAGGGATTTCCTCTCATTTTAAAAAACGAAATTTTCTTGACTTCTTCTACCACTACTAAATCTAGTATTCTAAGTGTACTTTACTGTCGTTGAGTGGTTTGCTGACACCGTGGTTTTAAGTACCGATACACCGGTGAGTAAGATCGTTCTATCCTGGGAGGATATATTCCATTAACCTCGGGTACTTGAGGGGAATAATTTCCTTAAGGGGACACTGTGCATTCAGTGGGCTCGATTTTCTTTCTTTGAGAAAAATATTTTTATATTGTT
>JAJONR010010038.1:0-12758 GCA_029582245.1 Solanum etuberosum
TCTGTCTGTGCCTTGTAAGGCACGGAGGGCCCCGCGCCTTACAAGGCACAGACAGACTTGCGCCTTGTAAGGCTCTGCCTACTTGTGCCTTGTAAGACGCATAAGGCGCCACGTTTTGCTACTCTAATTTAAACGGCGTCCAATCTACCGTTTAAATGTTGTCCTTTTGATTTCAAATTTATTTTTGTTACCCTTTTGGAATTTTTGATCAATTTTTTTACCTTTTAGTTTCGGACTCGTAGTTAGTACATAAAAAAGTTAAATGGATTCCATAATCTCATAAAAAGTATACATCTTTTTGACTGAGACAGAAGGAAAGGTACATGGATGATCAAAACATTTACTTGCTTTTATATATAGGCTTGATACATGGAGAGGTGTAGCTGCCTCAAAAGTCAAAACATAAATGCTCATGGCAACAAAAAAGGCTGAGGTTTGAAACAGATGAAAAGAGGTCCAATCTAAACAAGTCTAGTGAAGAAAATGAAATCTTAAAAGTGAATGTTTAGGCTTGTGAAATTTTTTTAATTTTTTTTTTTGGAGTTGAGTATTTAAAAAATACGGTTCATCATAAGATTCAGGAATTTTAAAATTTTCAAGAATTTGAGAGATAACAAAAAAGTGTTTTCGCTCCAAATTATTTACAAAAAATTAAAAACAACTCCAATTTGTATTCATGATCGAACACAATTCAAATTTTTAAATATCACTTTTCCGTTTAAAAACAAAATTTACCTTTTTTTAATTTCATAATGAAAGATGACCAAACTCCTACTTTCTATAATTTTTTTGTATTTTAATCTATTAGTATATTTTATTTGTGAATACACTAATTTTGAAGATACGGTAAAACCTCACTAAATTAATATTCGATTCATCCGACGAAAAAAATGTGGGATCCACTTAAAATTTCAATTGTAAACTTACTTTTTTAGGATACTTCATAAGATGGGCCCATGAAAATATTTTATTTTATATGTGTATAGTATTATTTGAAAATTACGTAAAATATAATATAAATCACGATAATAAACAACTGAATAAAAATCACACTCATCACATGCCAGCTTTCAGTTGCTACCTTTATACATAATACTAATTATCCTTTAACAATTTTAAAATTGTTTAAAAATCCCATTGAATTGGCCACCTCCCAAAACTTAAAATTAAAACTACGATAACAATAGAAACAAACAGAAAATCTCCAATATTCCAATACAAGAAATGTTTATTGGTAATCAACATGCATATTTATGATTTTTTTTTTTTGGGTACAATATGAGATTTTCTTTGCACTCAGCTTCTTGTTTGCGCTAAAATATTACTCCTCTATTTTTACTTTACTTAATCCATTTTACTTGACACTCTTCTAAAAAATATTTATAAGAGATATATTTTGTTTAACTAACTTTATTAATTATATTTTAAAATTTCAAATTTAATCATTATTACTTTATGTGAGATTGATATCCATGAATCTTTTATTATTTCAAAGTAGAACAAGAAAATAGAAAATTATCATAGATACACACAGAATGTAAGTATGCATTAATCGAATATCAAAGTTAGACAAATTTGTGGTAAAAGGGAGGCTAAATAAAAATTCTTCAATAACTAACTTACTACTTCCATAATTTGTGATTATGTTCGTCTGAAAGTAAAATCATAATCAAAACCAATCTAAGAATTTAAAACACATTAAAAATGAGAATGGGTAGGAGTAAACACTTCAAATTATCAATATTAATAATATTCATTCTACATGTAATGAGATGATTTATTATTATACAAATATATAATTTATTTTGAATAAAAAATTAAAATTATTTTAGTAATATTATTTTAAAAAATAATTTTATAAATAAATATTAGGCCGGTGCCCATCACTGGCTTCCCATTACTAGTGTGTATATATATATATATATAATTATACAAGTAATTTAATTAAATAAGAACGACCTATTATGTCAGGTAAATTCAATTTATTTCTTAGTGAATGTAAAAATAAGAATTAGCTACTTAAGTTCGTGCAACTCTTCTTCTATCAAGTCCTAATCCCCTTTTTCAATTAAATCTAAAATATCATGACACAGATTAATATTTTCAATCACCAATCAATAATTAAGATAAACTCATGGTTATCAGTTTGTTGAGTTGATATAGTTATCAATTATAATCAGTTTGTTAAAAGTCGATTTAGTTTAAATGAGTGGTCTAAATCAAAAAATTGGTGACATGAGCAAGTGACCATTATAGAAGATAAGGTCATGGCACTTGGCAGTGGGTCAGACTTTACTTCAGCAGTAGTTCATCATAGTCCATAGGGGGCCCCTCTCACTTCTTCTATTTTTTTATATTGTATTTTGTGACATTGAGGACAATGCCTCATTTTCAATTGAGGAGGGAAGTTGTTTTATTTGGGTGTTGTTTTTGTTGGATTTCTATTTGGATTGTAATGATGATATTATACTATATTTTGATAGTTTGTAAGTAATGTGTGGTTGCTGATTGGATTTCATTTTTTATGGTGTATGAATGTGATGTTTAGTAGTTAACTTTTTATATTTAATTCATCATCATAGCATAATTTTAATTTTCTAGATGAATTGTTTATCCTAAAAGATTCAAATATTTGGGCATGATTCTCTAAAAATCAATATGTCACGCTCCGAGCCTACACCCTGGGGGTGACCGGCACTCGAGAACCATTGTTGGTCCCCATGCGAATCTTTGACCTATGTAACAACTCAAAATTTCTAAGTTAAGCTCAAACCATTCTTGAATTGCGTATAAGGTCGTACTGAGTGACTCTTAATTTTCCTTAGGTGTTAAGGTAAATTCTTTAGTGTGGGAATGATTTTGGATATCAATTAAGGTCACTAGAATCTCCTAGCACAAAGTTAAGTTGAAAGCTTCCTTACCAATTAAGGGCCCGTTTGGCCATGCGATATGGTATCATGATATGATATCATAATATGGAATTATGAGATGAAATTAAGTTTTGTTTGGACATACGATATGGAATTTTTGTGTTGTATATTTTCTCATAAACGTAAGAATCCCATAAGTTGTAAAACTATTAAAATAGCCCCAATATTTTATTCAATCTTACCAAATAAACAAAAATCTATAAAATCGCAAAATAAATTATTACAAAGTTATTTGTTCTCCACTTAAGTAACTATTTCATCTAATTTTAATTCATCAAACTTCAATTCAATAAAAAAAATTGAACATAAATTGTAGTGTACTAGTCTTTAATATAATCCTCCCACATAGTACGGACAATTTCCTCACGTTGAACTTACATTTCTCGATCATGTGACCGAGAAGTCAAATCAACATTGTTACTTTGAGTTGTAATAAATATAAAATGGTAGAAGTAATAAATTAGGTGTTGGATTAAATGAAGAGAATAAATTTATTACTCAACAATTGGTTGGTGTGAGTTAAAGTGACTATATGTTGGTGAGAAAAATAAATTTTATGTCGATGAGAATAATAAATTTTAAAAAGTAATGATGTGATTATAAATTTTATTTACATATGAAATAAATGGTTAGTAGATATAAATGTGGGGTTGTTTTAACAAAATATAAACTTGTGGATCAATTTTTGTATTAAAAATATCTCAAATCATGATATGGAATTCTCATATCATGGTTTTTGGAGAATATGAAATCACATCTCATGATATGGAATCATGAGATAGAATCAGCGTAAAATCGCATGTCCAAACGCTAATTCCATCTCACGATTTCATATCGTGATATGGTATCGCATGGCCAAACGCCTACTAAGTTTTCATGTAAGATTTTACTTAGGTCAACTTCAAACGATCATATCTCTTAGAATATAAAGAGTTACGTGGCCCATAACCTATCAAATTAAAGGTATTTGAATCCTCTTTCCAACGCCACCAATTTCACGTCAATCTAATTTATGAGTAAAAAGTTATGACCATTTTAGTAATCGATACAGTGCAGTGACGAATTAGCCGACGGGAAAACATTAAAAAGGGTCTTTTTATCTTTTTACCTCCAAGAAAATTCTAAAACGAATTTCTTGACTAATATAAGGTTTAAAACAATCAGATTTTCATCTTTTAATCCATCATTCTTTTCTCTATCAAATCCTAGGGTAAAACCCTAAGTAAAAATCAAAGTAGAAGACTCCATTCAAGATTCTTCTTCAAGGTAAGTCTTTCTCCAAGAATTTCATTCTTTCCAACTCAAACTCCTCCATACAATTATGAATCACTAATGAAAATAATAATTCTTGGCCATAGAGATTTCAAGAAACCAATTCAAGAATCTCAAGAAAGGTTTTCTTGATTGTTCCCCTTCAAGCTAGGGTTTCAAGGCTTCTAATCAAGTTCTTCTTCAAGATTCTTAAAGAACCTTGTTCTTCTAGGTACGTAAGGCTATCATAGTGTTGGACTAGTTCGTCCTCACGCCCTACATCTATTTTCAAATCAGTAAAAGAGTAATCTAGGATTCTACCCCTAGATTTGAGTATTCTTGAGCTAAGTTGATTTTGAGTTCTTGAATTTCTGATTCTTTTGAAATTCTATTCCTAAGTATTGAGTTTCTATATTTTTATTGAGATTTTTGAGTTGATTTGTTCATGTTTATAATTCAGCATGAACCCTATTTTGAGTTATAAATCTTGAGAAGTTTTTCAAAGCCAACACTTGAGTTTTAAACTGAGTTTTTGAGGAAGTAAAGATGAGTTTTGAGAAAAAGTTTAAAGGTTCTATTTCATAAAGACGTAAGAGTTTCTAATGTTATTTTATTCATATATATACATATACATATGTACCTATGTTAATAATTGGACTTGAAAGATAAGTTCATAAGTGCATGTTTTTAAGAAGGTAAACATGTCTCATGTTTTGAACAGTATTTCAACTAATGTACGAAGTTCATTCTTTGTAATGGGTGAATTGAGCAAAAAGTTATATTAATTATTTTGGGAGTAGTATCGAGCACCGAGTTGGGTTAGAGTCTTTTATGATTTGAAAGTCCCATAGAACTACGTAGCCAGGGTAGGATAGGATAACATTGATTCTTCATGCAACTCCTCACTACCTCTGAGAAGGCCAATTAGATGGATCCATAGTCACGATATCATCCTACACCCCGGCAAAGTATGGGATGTCTCTGGCAATGTGAGGCGAAACGTTGTATCATTTTTAGGCTCATGGTAATGGTTGTCGGTTAGAGAAACTCCCCACAAGTAAAGTATATTATTTTCATGTTGTTTTCATTGTATATTTTATTGTAAAGCTTAAATGGTTTCACTTCATGTTCATGTATTGATTCAGTTGAGTTGCTTTCAATAATTCAATTCAGTTATTTGTTTACTCAGCCATATTACATACTCGTACATTTTATGTACTGATATCATACGATCTGCATCATTTTATGATGCATATATAGGTGTTCATGATTATCAACAGACGCTTCGTTGAGATCACTCTGCACTCCAGTTAGCTTTGGTGAGCCTCCTTGTATTCCATAGGACTTCACAGTTACTTTCCAGTTAGTAGTTTTGAGGTGTCGTGGGTCTTGTCCCGACATCCTTTCTTAATAGTAGATGCTTCATAGATAGACAGTTTTGGAGAGTCTTTCAGTTTCAGATATTTTTATTTAAAACTTATGCTTCATACTAAGTATATTCAGCAAAGTTTTGAGATTCAATAAACTCTTTTAAAACACTTCTTTCAATTTGATGCTTATGTATGCTTGAGTTAGTCTTCCGCTTGTAGTCAGCCAGGATGAGGGTTCGTTTGGGGACCAGCAATGGTTCTTGAGTGCCGACCACATCCAGGGTGTAGGCTCGGATCGTGACAGTCTGGCTCAATACTCAGCGAAAGACTTACTCAACAATATATGACCTCAATTTGCAAAGATTAACTCAAATGTCTCAAGATAAATAACTTAGAATATTTAAAGTATTCAACTAGCCATAAAAAGGCAACTCGATTCTTAAACATTAACAATGGAAAGGGAAAATCCGATGAATTTTTCTTCTTCAATTTTTGGTCCTAACTCACCTAGAATCGATTGATTTCTTCCAAACTTCCTTAGATTAGTAAACCCAACACAAGTAAACGAAAATATACTCAGATTTCCTCAAGAACAACCCTCAAACTCAAAACCCTCACCTCAAGAACTCATCGAACCCCATTAATAAAGAATGAAAACAAAACCTCAAGAAAACTCATCAAGAACTCAATACACGAAATCTCATGGACGAATTCAATAAAGAAACTCATGATTGGCGTGAGGGTGAACTAACCCATCTCTATGAAAACTTACATACCTCGAAAGAGTCAAATTCTTGGCGAAAATCCTCAAAGCTTGCAAGAATCTTGAACGTTCTTCTCTTCTCCTCTTGAACTCCTCTCAAAACCCTAAGCGTGTTTAGGAATGACTAAAACTGATTCCAATCAGTTTAGACCCCTAAAAGATTAACAAAAACGAGCTAGGCTAGTGGGCGTAAGGAAAACACCAAAATACCCCTCCTTAAAACGGATGAATTGCCTTAACTAGACAGGCTGCACTCAAATGCATATCTCCTTCATCTGAACTCAGAATTTAGCAAACTCGGCGGGTTGGAAAGAGGACTCAAAGATCTTTCATTTGATACCTTATGGGCCACCTAATTCATCCTGTACCGAAAGTTATGGTCGTTTGAAGTTGACCCAAAACTCACAATTGAAGTGTAACTTGTACCAATTTCAATTTAGCTCTTTCTAATTTAGTTCCTTCTGGATTTAGCTCTTTCCGAGACCGAGATGTTACACGATATGTACTAGCAATAGAATACTTTGACTTGAATAGTATTCTTATGGAGATTCGTACATAATTAGAGCACAAGCTTTTTCAATGAGGTTTCTCTTTTTTCTAAAACAAAGTTGGTTTAATTAAAATAGTTGGGAATCATTTGCATGAATATTGGCATCTTAACATGACTAAATTGAGTACCGTCTTTAGATCATGCAATAAATTGTTGTATGCATATTAGCTAGGAATTTAAAAATATTACTTTGATGATTGTACTTGAGTGTCATGATGTGTGATGAGATTTTACTTAGATCTTGTGCATTATTATCAACTAGAACTTGCCTTTTTAGTCCTCCAAATATAAATCATGCAAAAATTAGAGAAAAGGTCTTAGGCCATCAATGAGAGTGACCCTTTGAAATAAATCGTCTTATATCCCACCTTATGAGTTGTGTGATCTATTTTTGTGTAATTGTGCCTAATAACCTATTTTCTTAATTAATCATATTGTAAGTCATATCTCCTTTTTACCATGATCTTTATTTGAATCAAAATTGAAATAACTACTTTATCCGACTATACGCATTTGAGACCTCGTTTTTAGAAATGCATTAAGCAGTAAACAGTAGAATTAAAAAGATACAAATTTATCAATTTCCACTAACTTCTCAAGAGCAACTGCTCAGATTAATACCCAGCAATCTAAGGGACTCACTAAAGCACTTCAACTTACAGTTCAGTCAAACTGTTCTAACTCTCCAAAAAGATAAACTCTCTTCTTGTTACAAATCTTACAATGATCACATCCTTAACAATACTAGAAATTATTACAACTCTAAAATAATCCTATTACAAACTCAACAAAAACTAATAATCCTAGCCTTTTTAACTGTCCAAACATCACAAAATAACTCATCAATTTACTCCAACTAGTGAACTCAACAAAGACTAAAAGCTCTAAGTCTTTAACTGATCAAACTTCAATATTCAATATTCAATTATACACACTCAAACACAACTCGTGAACTAGGTTCCAGTTTGTTGTGAAGAAGTCATGCAGTTTTGCTTCAATGGTTGTTGCTCTCAAAATGATGAATTCCATGAATATGCAATAGGTGTGGCTCTCAATGATTTTTATGTTATATACGTGTTAGAGATTTGTCATGACCTGATATATATATATCACAAACTAGGATTTTTACTTCGAATTGGAGTTAACTTACAATAACAATTTTTTTTATTTACTTTCTTAAAAAGAAGTTTCATCCTATAATGAATTTTTTTATTCCTCTTTGAACTTTATTTTTGTTCTTTATTGCTTTCCCTTACTCCTTTATTTATTTCCTTCTTTATTTCAGCTATTTATTTCTTTTCTTATTCACCCTTTTATTTTTGTAATTTATTTGTTTCCTTCTTTGTTGTAATCTTCCATATTTTTGTAGACTGTCCATATTCGTGTATAGGATCTGATTCACCTGATAGAGTATACATAAGCAACAAGTAGTAAATCGGGTTCACTTTGTCAATCACCAAAATTATGATATCAAAATTTTTATACTTTCACAAAATCGTTTTGAAGGACTTAGATGAGGTCGAAAATCAACATAGGCCAAAATTCTAAGTTGGGGATGTGGTGATCATTGAGTAGATTTTGGAATTGATAGTGAAAAGAATTGGAGGTCAATCACTTTCTTCTTGATCATTCTAGCTAGTTGTAAATTGAGGAACCCACTCCTTATATATATAAAGAATAAAGCTTTGTGTGTCAAAATGAGTGGTTCCTGCTATTGAGGTCGAGAAGAGAAAGTTGTCGAGCGGGCATTCGAGAAAAGTCACTCATTCAAGAGTTGTTAAGTGGAGTGAACAAAAAGTAGTGATTAAAGAAGGAGTGTCACTATAATCAAATCATGTCATTTTCCTACACTAGGAGCCGATAAAAGCCTTTGGTGATCTCTTGTCTAGCGTATTTCATCATGATTTAATAAAAGATATGGACAAGCCTATGATTTGGTATACACGCATTATTTGATTATCTTTGTGAGTACTATGAGTGATTCTTGTGACCCATTTGTGATTCAATTTGATTTCTTTGTGAGAATGGGGCATATTTCTTTTGTGTGAAGGCACTTGAGTAACATTCTTCTAGCACTTGTTGAATCTTGATTAGCATTTGTGAGAACATGCATGGATTAGTAATGGTTAGTCAAGGTTTGAAGTCTGCAGTTCATAACTTGAGTGTGTGATCACCTTGGTTTAAGCCACTGATTTAAAAAATCATGTGGGCCGAGTTATAAGCATAAATGTAACACCGCGAAAATTTCTAAGATAAGGCCCGAACCATTCTTTATTTACATATAAAATCGTATCGGGTGATTCTTAAATTGTTCATATGTGTAAAGGTAAATTCTTTAGTGTTAGAATGGATTTGGATATGACTTGAGGTCACAAGAACCCCCTAGCACAAAGTTGAGTTGAAAGCTACCTTACCGATTAAGTTTTGACATAAGATTCTACTTAGGTCAACTTCAAACGATCATATCTCCCGGCACATAATGAATTAGGTTGATCATGACCTACCAAACTGAAGGTCTTTGAGTCCTCTTTCCAACGCCACCAAGTTTACCTCATTTCGAGTTTGGAGTAAAAGGTTATGACTGTTTTACAAGAAACTATCATATCAAAGTTGCCTGAGTGAGTTCCTACGACTTGTTTCTACGGGACGTCAAAATTTTGACGACCCGTGCTGTCAACTCGTCAAAAACTTCAGAAAGACTGAATTTTAGGATCCAATTCCTACGGATCCATTCTACGGGCCGAAGAAACTTCTACGGGATGTAGTTTGGACCCATAGAATGGACTTTTGAGCTCAAAAATTGTATAACTACTACAGATTTGATCTTCAGTCCGTAGAAACTTCTACAGGTCGTAGATTGGACCCTTAAAATAAAAGTTTCATTCGTAAAATTCAATATAAATTCCACATATGGGATCTACGATCCGTTAAACAAACCACGAACCGTAGATGAACTCGTAGAAGGTTTTCATCAGTTTTTAAGAGGGGCAGTTTAGTCTTTTCTCATTTCTTCTAAGCCTAAACCATGACATTTTTACACCTAGTTAAGGGTTTAGATAGTGTGTTCTTTTACGTTCATTAACACTTCAAGTCATTAGAGCAAGGTTCCAAGAGGAGAAAAGGCTAGGTTTTCAAGCTCTCTTTCAGTTTCACCAAGAAATTTGTTCTTTCATGTATGTAAGGCTATCATATTAATGGAATGAGTTTGTCCTCACACCCTACATCTACTTTCTATCAGTTAAGAATAATCTAGGGTTACATCCTTAGTTTTGATAATTCTTTAGATGAGTTTCTTGATGAGTTCTGAATTCTATTTCCTGATTATTGAGTTGCTATTTCTTACATTGAGATTCTATATTTGACGGTTCATGTCTATTTTTCAATATGAACCTTATTGTTGAGTTATAATTCGGTATTTGTTGAGTTATTATTGAGAATCCTTTTTAACCAACCAATGGTCTTAAACTAATTTTCTGAGAAAGCAAAGATGAGTTTTGAGAAGAGTTTTATATATGATTGAGAAAGAGTATAAGGAAACTAAGTATTCTCAAACGTATCATTTTTACATTGAGAAAAGAGAAACTTTGATTTTTAAAATGAGTTTATGAGTTCAGAGATCTTTTAAAGCAGTTACCTCTTTTAAGGGATTATTTTGAGTAATTACCTCAAAACAGAGAAAGAGTACGTTTTATACATTTGAGCATGAGTATATTATTGGGAGTAGTATTGAGCATCGATATGAGTATGAGTTCAGACAACTCAAAATCCTCATAAACTGTAACATCCTGAAATTTTTTAAGTTAAGACTCGAACCATTCTTCGATTGTGAACGGGATTTTTTCGAGTGATTTTAAATTTTCTTAGGCGTTAAGGTCACTAGATGTAACACCTCTAGTTTCAAAAATAACTAAAGAGAAATTCGTTCAAGTCACCCATCAGATTTTTTTTAAGTTTTGGTTCAACATCAAACAACAATATCTTTTAGCACATAAAGAGTTAGGTGGCCCATGACCTATCAAATTAAAGGTCTTCGGGTCCTCTTTCCAATGCCACCAATTTTGCCTCAATCTGAGTTCTGAGTAAAAAGTTATGACTGATTTACTAGGGACGCTTTAACCTAGCAGCAGCTCCGCGATGGCTCCACATTACGGAGTGAATACGGACCTCATTGTCCGCTGGAAAAATATTCTGACTTTCAACTCATTTTATTTATTTCTTTAAGGTTATTTTAGTCCTAAAAACCCTTAAGAGGTCATCTAAATTATCCTAAACGTGTAGAAAAATTAGTTTTGATAATCAAACTCTCTCATTCAGTCCTAAATTTCTATGCTCAAGAACTTCAGGAAACGCTAAGGCTAGGGTTCATCTTCCAAGATTATCCTTCAAGTTTCTTCAAAAACATTGTTCTTCCAGGTATGTAAGCTTTCATAGTGTTGGGTTTGTTCGCCCTCACGTCAATCATGTGAATTTCATCGATAAATTCGTTCTTAAAGTTTATTGATTGAGATTCTTGATGAAGTTCTTAAGGTTTTAGCTTCATTCTTTAATAATGGAGTCTTGTTGAGTTCTTGAGGTGAGCGGTCTTGCGAATGAGTGTTATTCTTGATGAACTTTGTGTGGGTTTCATTGGAAATGTTCTGGATTTATGAAATTGGGCAATGGAATTGCATTGGGTATGAATTGAATCGAGTTTGGGAGAGGAAGAAAAGACCGGACAAATATTTGCGCCCAGGTCCGCGTCGCGAAGGCGTTAAAGATTTTCAGTGTCCAGTCGATCACCCATCCGCGCCGCGGAGAGGATACAGAGTTCTCTGTCTCAAAAATTATTTCGCGACCAAAAATAAAATCCTTCTCTGCGTCGCTCCAGTGCTTTCCAATTCATGTCATCGCTCTCTTCTTATTACTAACTATCTAAGCTTTCATTAATCATTGAGAGATCCTATATCCTAATCATAGCTCTTAATTTCACATTTCAAATTAAAGTAAAGTTAAGAGGAAAGTCCAAGAGGTCCTTTTGAGTCATTTTGATATGTATTTTATAATCAACCATAGTTTTGAGCTAAGTCTTGAGGAAGTAAGTATGAGAATGAGAAGAGTTGTATTCATGAGTATCTATATTGTTATTGAGATCCTCGAGTGGAGTTGTTCATGTCCATAATTCTGCATGAATCCTATGAGTTGACTATTCTTGAGATGAGTAGTATCGTTGAGTTCTGAATTCTTGAGTTATTGAGTCCTCGAGTTCTTGAGTTATGAGTATTGATTTTTCTATATGATTATTGAAATCTTTGAGTTGATTCGTTCATGTCTATATTTCAACATGAACCCTATTTTGAGTTATAAGTCTTGATGAATCTTTGAAAGTCATTCATTGTGTTTTAAACTGAGTTTTTGAGGAAAAGTTAAAGGAGATGGTTTTGAGTAAAGTTTAGGGGAACTAAGTATTCCCAAATGTATCATATTTACATTGAGAAAAGAGAAACTTTGATTTCTAAAAAGAGTTTATGAGTTCAAAGATATTTCAGAGAAGTTACCTCTTTTAAGAGGATAGTTTGAGCAATTATCTCAAACCAGAGGAAGAGTATCCTTTTAAACATTGAGCATGAGTATATATTATTGGTAGTAGTATTGAGCACCGATATGGGGATGAGTTCAAACAACTCATGTCACGACCCGAGCATACACCCTGGACGTGGCCGGCACTCGAGAACCATTGCTGGTCCCCAAGCGAACCCTTATCCTGGCCCCCAAGCGAACCCTTATCCTGGCTGACTACAAGAGGAAGACTAACTCAAGCATACAAAAGCTTAAAAACTGAATAAAAAGAATATATTCAACTCGCCATAAAATAGGCAACTTAAGTCTTTAAAACATTTAACAAAATAAATGAATAG
>JAJONR010010039.1:0-15446 GCA_029582245.1 Solanum etuberosum
AAATGTATTTTATTTTATTTTACAATATTCAAAAATGATAAATTTATGAAATAGTAAGAGTTCATTTAGAATTCCTTTACTTATGAGTTTCTATTTTTAAGCTGATAAAAAAGACTTCTTTTATTTAAATTTGAATTCAAATATCATGTCAATTTTCTTAAATGTGGATCTTTTTATTATTCTTCCTTATCCTTGATTTTAAATACAATAATATCTTTTTATAAGCTATATATTTAAATTGATAGAAATATTTAAAAGATTCCCACCTCCCAACCCCCCAACAACGTTATCTCTTAATCCTCATTTTTCTTATTTTACTATTATTTTCAGTACTACTATTATAACTTAATAACTCTTGATAAATACTATTTTTTTCTAATATTAAATTTAAATATGTTGTTCACTATTTTTTATATATATCTATCTTTATTTACATTTATTTATTTCCTACGTTTTTCATTCTCTTCATTCTTTATCTTCATTTTTTTTTCTTTCTTTAGATTGCTATTTTTTATTTCATACCATTAATAAATAATTTGAATTGTATGAATTCTTGTATGAGTAATATTTGTATGAATAATGATTTAAATTATATGTTTTCTATTTTTCAAAATTATATATCTGCTAAATTGTATGAATTTAGTATGAATTATGATTTTAAAAATAAATTGACCTACTCTATGATTTTGGTATGAATTTTGGTTTCAAAAATAAATGAACCTATTGCATGATTTTACTATGAAATTTGATTTTGTATTAATCATTGTAAAAAATAGTTCATGCCGATTTTATATCATTTATATATCGATTGTTTTGGTATGAATTTTGTTTTGAATTAATCATTGTAAAAAAATGGTTCATACCGATTATATCAATTATATAGACCCATTTGAATCCACAATTCATACAAAATATAATAAAATAATATATAGTCATTCTTTTGCAACCATGGTTCATACAAAAATTATCACTTGAATATCATGTATTTATATTCAAGTTTCATACCAACCTAATACAAATTTCATACAAATCATCTCACTTTTAATACATATTATAACACAATAGTCACCAATTATTCATACCAATATCATGCCAAATAGAATACCAAATTAATTCCAACATATAAATATTAATTATAATTTCTTATTTAAACAGTATACCAAATTCACATTACATTCAAACCAGAATTCATACCATAAAACATTATAGAATAGAGTATACACATTTCATACACTTATTTTGTGGCACACATTTCATAAATATATCCCTATAACATTATTACTATTTCATACAATGTCATTTATCAATAAAGCAGTATACTCAAATCATTCAAATATAATTCCAAAATTGCACACTCATTGTATAAACAGTATACAAATTTCAAATAAATTTAATGTATTTTCTTTTTTAACCAGATACCTTAAATTAAAAAAAAAATCATACTAAAATTTATTCCAGTATACAAAAAATTTATACCAACATTTATTCAAGTTTCACAAAAATTATTATGTAATATGAAGAAACGAATGTTCATACAGAAAAACATCACAATTTAAATCTATTATACACAAGCAAAATCAGAAAATTTCATTTTCAGTTTCATTGTTCTTAATTATTATTTTTTACGTTTCAGTAGTATAAAAATATAAATAACAAATCGCAATGAATACTAACCAGAAGGACCCCATCTACCACCATGTTTTATTAATATCGATAAGAAGTCATCCATTACAACAAGATGGAGATTATTGAACCAAAACTATTTGAAACTATTGGTAAATGACGGCAATTAGAGAGAGAAAAAAATCGAGGAGAGAGAAAAGTTTGAACAAAAGAAGAAAATCTGGTTTTTGAAATACTTTTAACTAATTAGAGTAAAAAAAGGAAAACAAATATTCCTATTTTGTTTTGAATCTCCTAAATTTATGGCAATTACTAATTATCATTAATGTATTCAAATTAATTACTACAACTATTTCCGTTTTTTACTTATTATTATTTTAAAACTTTATTTTTTAATAAACTGTTATAACCTGAAATTTTTTATTGTTACAACTTGAAAGTTTTATTATACTGTCATAACTTGAAATTATTAGTCTTATATATGTCATTAATAAAATTTTCACTTTATTTTATTTTATATACCTATATCTAAACTATTACTTCATGTATATCAAAAACATACTTCATTGTTGAGTTAGCTTTACACTTCTGTTTTTTATTGAGAATAAATTTAGACCAACTCAGTATTGAGATGTGTTTTAATATAAGGAGAGTGATAGTTTAGGTCGATAGACACAACAATAGATAGTTAAAATATGAAATTTGGAAACTACTTCTATTTGCAATAAGTTTTTTTTTCTCTTCTATTATTTTTTGCTGATTAAGTTATTTCTTCAATAGAAAAAAGAGAAAAATCTTCTTGAATTTCGGCACCATTTGGGCAGTGTTGTGCATCTCAAAACCTATTTAGGTTTTCGAAATTCTTGTGCAGAAAAAAGAATGCACAATCGTCTGATTTGACTAATTTTATTTTGTCAATGAAGATTCTAGATTAAAATGTGGTTTAATAAAGATAATTCATATATGTTTCACAAAACTATGGCATATAGTATTGTCTCTCTCATATTCACCTATTTGCAATAAGTCACAAAGGCGGAGTTAGATGGGGTTGGACGAATCCACTAACTTTTTCGTACATTCTGTATTTATATTAAAAAAATAAATAAATATATATGTATATTAACTTGTGAACCTTTTAATAATTGATTGACAACTCAATGGTAAGGAAATGGCGGTGGAATAGAAATGTCTTTCACACTGGCATTGTGGGTTCAAACCCACTATCAATCTTCTATGCTAAAATTTAAAATTCACAAACTCCTAATTCTGACTCCGCCTCTAATAGGTCATCTCATATTTAAATCTTGAAAATAAAGTTGCTTTCGGTAGAATGTGCCTTACCTGGCAACTTGTATGATAAGTAATTAATGAGGATATAAATGTCATGATTTAATATTGTAGCTTAGAGATATGGTACTTCATGGCACTAATTCTCGTGGCTGGATATCTCAAGAATGCTGAAGTGGCCGTCGATGCAATTTCTATTTGGTCAGTTCACTATTTTTTTAATGTGATACTGACATCATTTTATATAATTTGGCACGAATCTTTAGGCTTCTGATAACATCTTTTTCTATTCAATTGACCATAGTAATAACCTAACTCGATCGTATATATTTAAAGAAAAGTACAACTGTTAATTTTATATATTATTTATATGTGTTGTGTGCATGCTTATTATTATTTTCAAATAGCAATAAGGATTGTGATATAGCGTAAGTAATTTATTTTTATCAACGGTTTCAGCTCTATTAGATATAGAGTCATCTTTGTTAGGAACGTTTTTCTTTCAAATTAACATGATGAGATTTTTGGTGTGAATCTGGATAGTGATGGCCGTAATACGGATTTCGACATCGGGTAGAAGAAAATACATTCTTAAAGAAAAAAAAAACTTTTAACAGATTATTATAAGATTAACAAAGATATTTTTATGCGCTATACCACTTGACCCCTTATAATAAAAAAAAATGAACCCATATTTTCGTATATTACCTTTTTTTTAGTCCATTTTGTATATATTTTGAAATATTTAGGAAAAAAGCAATAATTTCTTACTTTGTGATTATGATTTTCATTTTTTATAATTACAAACTGATTGAGGGTGATATTCATGATGTCTATCATCACAAATTTAAATTTTTTTGGGTGAATTAAAGTGAAAAACTAAAAACTCTGTTGTTGGGGTTATAAAAGCTTGAAAACTCACAAATATATTTTATAATTTATTGAATTTTTTGATAAATTAATGATTGAGGTTTGTTAAAGATGTCATTTGAAGTTGTGGTTTAAAAGTTAAAAGTTATTTGGTGATTTTCGTGGGTTGAAGTTTGTAGGAGACGAAATTTAATTTTTGTATAATTTCATATAATAGAATAGAAGTATGCACATACACCTCTTATATACACGATTAATACAATATTGTTAACAGTAACTATATAATATTGTATAATCTTATATACCGAGTGTATAAACATTGTTGAAATAATTATTATATGATGAGTGTGAACTAAAATTATGACTATGTAAGCGCAATGTATTACATTAGGCTATATATTATTAAAAAATCACTTGGGCAATAACCTCGCCTATAGTTATTTTTAAGTGACTTAATACATACAAATTGTTTACATTATCAGTTATCTTTCATTTTTTTAACAATAATATCATCATTTGATTGTAGTATGAATATCCAAGGCTGGACATTCATGGTTGCACTTGGATTTAATGCTGCAATAAGGTAATCTTAATTCTCAATGTTGTTATTAGATTATAAGAGAAAGCACGCAAGTCGTCAATCCTTGAACTATGTAATATCCTAGAGGTTTCTAATCTACACAACCTTGTGTGATTATGTTTACGTGCAGCGTAAGGGTGTCAAATGAACTAGGAGCAGGACATCCAAGAAGCGCAAAATTCTCAGTAATGGTAGCCTCCATCACTTCTCTTTTATTCGGGATGTTCCTCTCAATGGTGCTTCTTGTTTGTCGGGGTTGGTATCCTCTATTGTTTTCAAACAATGAACAAGTCCAACATGTTGTGTATGAGCTCTCACCTATCTTAGCTGCCACCATTGTTGTTAGCAGTCTTCAACCTACTCTTTCAGGGGTGGCTATTGGAGCAGGATGGCAAGCTTATGTTGCATATGTGAACATAGCTTGTTACTATTTGTTTGGTATTCCAATAGGTCTCATACTTGGTTTCCTCCTTGACACTGGTGTTAAGGTACAATTTCTAATTTGTCTTCACTTAATTATTTTTAAAAAAAATAAAATAATTCCGTAAGACATTATATTATTTTTATTCATGCATGATTTTGTAGGGAATTTGGTATGGGATGCTTGCAGGTACGACTGTTCAAACTGGTGTGTTGATCATGATGATCCTTCGAACTAATTGGAACAAGGAGGTAAGGCTTACATCAAGAATCAAATTCTTTAATGTAGGTTAGTTATCACTTCTAATTGTAATTTATCTTACCAGTAACTTGATTGTAATACAGGCTTCCCTTGCCGGAGACAGGATAAAACTATGGGGAGGAGACTCAAAGGTCAAAGAAAATGGTGAAAACCTTACTAATTGACTGCAGACGAGATTGGATGCCACAAAAGCTGTGTGTGTGTGTGTGAGAGAGAGAGAGAGAGCAATTTTAATACGTAGTTTGCACGTGTATATCAAAATTATCCGGGGCATGTGTTGGTTGAGACATGAATAACATGAGTAAATTCACAAAGATGACATACACAAATCGAGAATGTTCTCTACACATTTACAGTAACTCTGCCAAAACGAATCAACTAATTTCTTGCCTGAATTGACACAATGGATACTTACTTGTACTCTCACACGTTGTCCAAGAAATGAGTGTAAACAAATGCAAAATGCAGAGCATAGCAGAATTGATATTTGCTAATTATATTAAACAAGGATAGAAATATACAACAGGAATTTAGAATGGTAATACACATTAGCCTATATATACTTACCAATAAAGAATAGAAAGCTAAACAACAAACATCTTTACAAGTATATATATGCTTCATTTTTGCAAAAAGAGTGCAGCTCCAACCAAGGCGATCCATATTGTTAAAATTGCCCAGAATGATTGGCTTTTCTCCAAACCAACTGGGGGCTTCCAGACCAGAAAGTCTCCCACCCAGTCCCTGCTTGATGGAAGCTGATTTGTTGTAGACCGGCTTTGTCTTTCATCTTTGTCCTTCTCTTTGTCAGTCCATGATCCAGCATAACTACACAAAAAAAAAAAAGGAAGGGAAATTAGTGCTGATCTTCAATGATGCTTGGAATCACTCAGCCTCAGGAAGCATGAGTACCTTAAAAGAATTACTTCGTAGAAATATTATCGTGAATAAGGAGTCCCTTAAGTTGTGAAAAGAAGCAAACACCTAATATCTAGTAAAGAAGAAGAAAACAATGTCACCCATATTTCATCATTTTTATATGTTAAGTCAATATGCTGAAAACTCCACACTGATTTGTTGGAACTGCTGAAGAATATTACACCATACTGTGACATCACGTACTATACACATGTTGTCATTCAGTTACCATTAATCTTCTCGCATGGTTAAATGAGTCTAAATGAGCTTCATTCAATCAATTTCCAACTTCAGAAGGTCTGTCTCTAATACAACTAATTAGATTACCCAAGAAGTAACAAGTTCAGTCCCTTAGAAAGGTCTTCTATCTCATACCCCTTAAAGTTAGGACATTACAAGTTGAAAATCAAGTTCACATTAGAAGTTACCCTCATCCATGAAACCAAATACTTCAAATTGACAAAAGAAAAAGTAAAGAAAGGATGGGGGTGGGATGGGGGGACAAAGAGAAATCGAGCCCTATAGTTTATTCATAGAGAGCCTCATCACAAGAAAAAGTTCTCACATGATCTTTTAATCATCTGAAGTCACATTCCTAATCAGTGGACCTCTGCAATCCACTTCCATAGAGTTGCATTTGTTTACAAAAGAGGGAAGAGAGGGTGCATACTGTAACAGTATGTTAAAAAAGCTAAAATGCAACCTTTTCTTTCACTAAGATCTATGTGAAGCTGAGAGGCAAGTTTGTGAAGATGACTGGGAGTCAGGGAGAAGACTTGTGTGTCTAACCAAGGTACCCCAAAATGGATCTTTATGCTGAGGCTGGCTGCTCATCGAAGTCTCTACACTAGAGACAGACTAGCTCACTGGAGTGTTGTTGATAACCTGTACTGTCCCTTGTGTAGCTGCAAATGAAAGTATCTCTCACCTTTTCTTTGAATGTGAGTATATCTGCTAATATATGGAGTAATATTCTTCAATAGCAGGGGATACAGAGGCAAATGCTGCTTTGGCAGGAAGAGGTGCAGTGGACAGCAGTAAATTGCAAGGTAAAGAGTTCAGCTGCTGAAGTGTATAGAATGGCAATGGCTCGTTCATTATACTATGTTTGGCAAGAGTGGAATAAGAGAATCTTCCAGGGAAAGCAGAGGACTGTGGGAGCAATAGTCAGGAAATCATTATCCAAGAAGTTATCTTTAGGGGAACCTTGAAGGCTAAACTAGCTAAGAAGATGGAAATCTTGAACTTCTATCCTAGCAGAATCTACTCTATGGACTATAAGATAGTTTAGCATTATTCTCGTAGTTTCTTTTCCTCCGATTTCTGGTTCTACCTGTTGTTTTTGTGCTTTGATTATTGCAGTATTTTTTCTGTTGTTAAATGCAACGTAAGGCTTTCCCTATTATTTGCTATGCCTTCTTTACTTTTGGAAGAAAAAAATCAAACTACTTTGATATGCATTGCTTGAGTCGAAGGTCTTTCGGGTATAGTCTCTCTACCTCCACAAGGTAGGGAGAAGGTTTATGTACACTCTACCCCCACCTGTCGAATTTTACCAGGTATGCTGTTGTTGAACTATGTTGCTCAAACTCTACAAAACTTTTGACAGGTACAAGTCAGATCCTCCAAAACTAGTGCATTTTTGGAGGATCCGACATGGGGGCAGCAGTATTTTTGAAGAGTCCGAGCAACATAGGTTGTTGATGTACTATAGATCTATGTTACTCGGACTCTTCCAAAATGTCGACGGGTGCGTGTCGGATCCTCCAAAAATAGTGTAACTTTGAAGGATCCGACACGGGTCCGGCATCATTTTCGCAGAGTCCGAGCAACTTAGCTATAGATAGAGGAGTGCATGGACCAGTGGAAGAGTAGCTTACAACTGATGCTGGAGCCATTTTGTTCAGCTTCAATTAGTTTCAAGTGCTTTTTGACTTTGTGTTGTAATATTCCAATTGGTAAATATAATTTATTTTACTTGCCCCAAAAGCAAAAGATAATTTCAATTGTTCAACTTTCCTGCTACATCTATGCTTTAACCAATAGATATCATGGAAGCATATACTACAAAATTTTCCAATAATCCGTTGATGCTAAAAGTAGCACACAAATAACAGTAGGGTAATAGTCAATTTCGCTGGACTGTTCCCCCACATAACTGTACTACCTCCAACCATTACATACAGGTATCAGGTAACTTCGCCCAACGCTTATCAAGGCTTCAGCAGATCGGAAGAAATTACCTAGATTTTTTCGTCTCTGCTGGGAGTTGAACCATGGTTTTCAAAGTTCACACCCACTTCATTTACCACTAAAGTACACTCTTGGGTAAAGAACTTTAATTAAATTACTGTTACAATTATATTGATGCCAGCTAGTAACGTTATGCTCAAGTCATTATCGTATTAAAACGACGAACCACTAATGTAACATATTGATTGCCCCAGGCACTTGCATATCATACCCGCTACATAGAAGCAAGTAATTGGTACTGTTTTATTTAGCTAACACGCAATACAGTATTAGATGAATGGGACTTACCTATCATAGCTAGAACCAATAAGTGGTATAGTAACCATTTCTTCTTGAGATATCTTCAACTTAGGTGCTTGCAATATATAACGAAGCTCTGCAGCTTGACGTCGGATGCTGACACTGGGATGTTTCCTTTCTAGTTGCTTATACAAATCAATGCAGTCTGAATGGCGGTTATTAGCTTCATAAGCCATAGCAAGCCATATTTGTATCTGAAAGTTCACTTTGCAAATGCAATTAGTCTTAGAAAAAAAATTAGCACATTTTGTGTGTGGTTACTCAGGAAGTAGCTTGCCACTAACCTCTCCACCAAACAAGGTTGGTCTAGGAATGATAGTAAGAGCACCTTCAAGGAACTCTATTGCACGTCCATACATGCCCTTCTCATAAGCCTTTTGGCCCAAATCGAACATCAATTGAGCAGTTTTTCTGCGTTCCGATTGCTCCTTTGCCACCTAAATTTCAAACCAGAGTTAAAACGATGATTTTGAGACTAAAGGATCTAAAAAATTTCATCAGACCATTTTGTAGCCAATTTATTTGGAAAATATTTTCACCCTTACTAACTCATCATAATAAAGCTTCACCATATAAAGCAAGTCGTTTGGTAGAGTGTATTAGCAAAAATACTGCATGCATTAATTTTGTGTATTGTTGGTATATTTTTTCTATGAATCACTAATGCACTCTATTGTGTATTAAGGTGTGTATTACTAATACTATGGATTTCTAGGTATTAGTAATGCAAGGATTTTAATGCATGCATTAGCATGGTTAAAGACCCCATTGCCTTTCAAAATCTTTTTTACATCTTTTCCACCATAATTGTGAAGGGTATCTTTGTAATAAATAGTGTATGTTATTTTTAATACACCAAACCAAACAATGCATAAGAAATCATCTATATATTATAATTAATGCAAGCATAACTAATACAAGTATTTTTAATGCGAGCATTAATAATACAGGCTATTTAGCATTATTTTTATACACTCTACCAAACAACCCCTAAGTATTTTATGAAGCATTCAAGAGAAATATATGCAACAACTGTTGCTAGGATAATTTGCAGCAAATTTCTACTTTTGTCACTACAGCTCTTCGAGGGTGTCTTGCTTGCAAATATATATTATTCAAATTAGAAAACCATTTCCAACTAGTGGAAAATAGATTTTAGCCATTGATGCACTACAAAATATGGTGCTACGGAGTATTCTGAAATAGTTAACTCATTTCTGCAATTCCAGATACAAATTTGTAGTTGTACCTTACCCACTATGGTTTCCTTTCTTTTGCTCACTGGCTAGTGGGTACCACGATTCAAAATTAAATTACTACTCCATCCATCTCAGAATAAGCGTCACTTTAACACAAATATTTGTTCCAATACGTGTCACCTTAGGAATTCAAGATTAAAAATAGTAGTGTGTTTTTCCAACTATACCCTTGTATTAAAGAATTACTCATTAATAGTCCTCAATTCTCAAGAAACATCTAATAAATAGGATTAACTTAGTAAACTATACCTTCTATTTATTATATTATATTTCTTAATGGGCGTGAAATGAGCTGAAGTGACACTAATTTTGGAACGGAAGGTACATAACAGTCACCAAATCCAAAATTCAACCTGAGAGCAGTTTCAAAAGTGATGCTATAATAGAAGTTAGTTAAACATAGACGAAAGTTGAAAAAATTATTATTAGTACACCGGAAAATGCCATGTTGATCCTATCATAGCTAGGTGCATCAGCTATTTATTTCCAAGAGCTAATACTTAAAACAAGTGATTATACTGCGAAGAAATAAAGCATATTATGGATGCAACTTTCAAGTTCCTTTGGTTCATCTTATCGTCTGCCTAAATCTAGATGGGTGGAAATTAGCAGGTGCGCACGGTGGTGTGCACAAACTGGCCCGAACACTATCATTATAAAAAAATAAGGCATGGATTGTTACAACATCAATAATAATAATAAGGCATCACCTTTTCGAGCTCCCTTCGAACTCTTTCCCGCTTCTCCTCTTCAGTCTCTTCACTAATTTCACCTTCTTCACCATATTCCTCATCAACACGATTCTGCAATTCCTCAGCTTTTTTCTCCAATTCCTTCATTTCCTCTAGCTCCTTAACTCTCCTCTTCATTTCTTTCTCCCAATCGAACTCTTCTCCTCCTCCTCCACCTTCTCCTTCATCTTCAACACCATTTCCATTCTCGTCATCGCTTGAATTCTCATAATCAACCGCACCCACTTTCGAATTCGCTTTACCCCGAAAACCCACTTTCGGATTTACTCTTTCTCTTTCATTTTCAAACCCACTAGAAGCATACATGCTCTGATTCTGACATGGGTCTTTCTTCACAAAAAAATTCAACAGAACATCCCTTGTTTTCCGATCTGGTAAGACTACGGCACGTGGAGTAGTCACGTGAGTTCCGTCAAGCAATAGTGCTATGTTTCCGACTACTACCGCCATCTCCGATGACTATTCAAATGAGTGAAGGAGGAAAACAGAGTTGGAATTTCAAACTGGGAAGAGTAGATATTTTAGCATAACAGTGATGAAATGGCGAAAAAGACCATTCGTTTGTGGTTTTGTGATGCTAAGTTAGTTGTAAATATTGAGAAATTGTCTGGGTATTAATGGGTGCAAGAAAATGGAGACGTGGCCCATCACTATAACAAGAGCCGTGTGGCAGTGAGTGCAATTGGGTCTAAGAATTATTTGTCACGGCGTGAGACTTTCCGTTCTCCGCCGTCGATGTGGCGGAGGAAAACACCATCGACGGCAGAAAATGAAATACGATGAACCATCAAGACTAATCCAAATTTTTAGTTTCTAGCTGATTTTCGTCTAGAGAAGTTTTTATTCTAGGTAGATAATTACTTGAAAGTATGACTCAATTATATTGTCAAAATGGATTAAAAAATTCAATCAAACTTCTTAATAGGGTGTTGTGGTTCGGTTTGAATCGGTTATTGATTAAAATCAAAATCAAACTAATCTTGTCGGTTTTTTAAATTTCTAAAACCAAACCAAACCAAACAAAAAAAATAACCGTCGGTTTGGTTATTGTCGGTTTGGTTCGGTTTGGATAAGTTTTTTTGATTTATTCGGTTTGAAAGTAATAATTTTTTTGAGGACGTACGTATCTCGATTGACAGAAACACCTAGTACATGAACAATCCACAGAAAAGCGATTGTCGGTTCAATTAAGCAATTAAGCAATACTAGAGTTATTATTACACGAACAAAGTGATTCAATTAAGAAAGGTGTGACTATTTTACGTGAAGTACGGTAGGTAAAGACTAAAATGGATTTTGATGGACTTAGGATTGTTATAGTTTAGCTAAAGTGTTGGGCTTGAGAAAATGGTAAAGTTAAAGACTTAGTTGATTAAAAAAAATTGGGAAAATTACCCGAGTTGGCAAACATTACTATGTTATTAGTTAAAGAGGGCATAGTTTAATTTAATTACTTTGAATGGTTACGGTTTCAGTTTTTTTGCCATTAATTATGAGACTCACGTTTCATTGTATATTCAACCAAGAAAATCTTTATCTGCCTTTATATATGATTTTATACAAACTAAATTTCATCTCTCCTCTTCGCATTCTCCTTTTCTCTCCTAAAAACACTCTTACAGTTTCATTTTGAAATCTGAAATTCTCCATCTCCCTCCTAAACAATTTTTCAATCTTATAGGTAACTACCTAAATCTTTTCACAATCTTTTTATTTTTTCATTTTTTCGTTTGTATACTATTTGGGCTTTCATCTTAACGATGCAATTCTACCGGAACTGATATTCTGACTTTTGCCACCATTGATTACTCATGTGTTGCAGATGATGAGTGCACCTAATCTGTCTTTTATCGTCGATGATTCGATTGCTTTTCAGATCGATTCTAGGGTTAAGGACCAATGTACCCGGTTTGTATATTTAAGGAATAAAAAGTTCTTATCGGAATTGGTAATTTGTATATTTTTTTTGTTATTATTTGTACATGTGACTGATTACTGTATATATTATACACATAACTATGTTGAAGCACATTTATATATTTGTATATGTAAATCACATATTTATTATACGTATATATATATTCATACATATATTTATAGTTTATATTGAAGTGCTTTTATATATTTGTATATATAAATCATATGTTCATTATATGTATATACATATTCATCTTCATATACATATAAAATTTATATTATATACAAATTTAACCATCTATATACATATTCAAATATTATCCTACACATATATAATTTTGATATACCTATGGAACATATATGTTCTATGATAAATTCATGATATAAAACGTATAATATTTTATACGTGTACAAAATAAAACATATAATTTTTTTCTTTTTAATGGAGTTCTCCAATCTGATGAATCTAATTATTATGGTGTTATTATTGTAGTAGAAGTCATTTTAGGCAAAAAAAAATAGTTAGCATAAATAATGGGATCCATTATTATTTATGTTACCGTATTTAGCGCTCATATATTCATTAATTAAAAGTGGATGATTTGTATACTTTTTTAATAAATAAATCGGGATATACAAACACAAGTTTCCATAGCAAACTAACTATAGTCATGGAGCGTAATTAGATAAACTATAGCTATAGAGCATTATTTGCTTAAATCTGTTTGCCATATATGAAATTTATCCAAAAATTTGACAAAATATTTATATTTTATTTATGAATAATATATAAATAATTATAAAATTTATATATCTAATTTATCGGTTCGATTTGATTATTTTTACGGTTGTTTTTTAGTAAAATCAAAACTAAACCAAATAGTATCGGTTTTCAAAATTTAAAACCAAACCTAACCTAACCAAACCAAACCAAATATCAATTTTTTTAATCGGTTTGGTTGCGGGTCGGTTTGGTTCGGATTGCGGGTCAGTTTGGTTTTTTAATCATTACCATGAACAGCCCTACTTCTTAGTATCTTTTTAGAGTAAATTTTAGGTTTAGCAAACATAAAAATCATATTTGTATGCTATGGCTATAGTTTGCATAATTGCGCTTCATAACAAATTTTATGTTTTCTATGGAGCATCAGATCTGTATAAAAATCGCAGGCAGCTTTGATTTGTATAAAATCGCAGGCATCTGATTTGTATAAATCGCAATGATTTGTATAAATCGGGCGTCGGTGTCTATGAAAATTGCATTTGTATATGTATATGTTCTTTATGTTTGTATATCTGCATAAAAATTGAATTTGTATACAATTGAATCGAAATAAAATATTTGTATATCAAATGTCTCTCTCTATCTTTATACAACACAAATTATACATTGTAATTTGTATAATTTGTGTTTGTATAAAGAGAGATGGTAGGGAAAGATCTGTATTTGTATAATTATAAGTGTATAAGACGAAAATATATGTATTTGTATTTGTATATACAGTTTCTCTCGCTTTATACAAATACAGACGCAATTTATACATTTGTGTTTGTATAAAGTGAGAGAGGCGAGGGAGAGTGGCGAGCGAGATCAGGAAGAGTGGCGAGCGAGATTTCTGGGAGAGAGGCGAATGGCAAGTGTTTGCTACGAATTAGAATTAAATGAAACTGTGGTTATAGCATTTAATTTGAATTAATAATTTGCTATTTTATATAATTTTCTGTAACGACCGGTTTTCGTCGTTATAGAAAAGCCAACGGGGAAAATTTTTGGTAGTATCTTGAAATTTTCCAACCTAGTCCGGATTTGGACGAAATCGGAGTCAGTGAGGTCTAGGGAAATCTGGTAACAAACGGGAGATCAAATTAAGAATTCGATCATATGAGTAGATAGCTAAGACGTTAAGAAACCCGTACGACTTTACAGAATTGAATTCGGGAGAGTAGAACTACCGAAAATGATCTTAGCGTGAACGGGTATTTTCTGAGTGTCGTAGGTTGAAGGCGTGTTATGAAATGGGGGTTTGGGAATCCTTTAATTAGCTCTCTATTTCGTGCAAGCTGCTATGGCGGGATTTGTGCCGCCAGGGCGGGGCCGCTGCAGCGGGGTGAGGACCGTTGTGGCGAGACAGACGCGACTTAAGTCAGAAATAAACCCCAAAAATGTTTTATTCTGCACTTTTCAACTTTGAGAGTTAAGGAACGACCCCAGGTGTTTTCTTGAACGTTTTACACCATTCTTGAGGCTAAAGGTAAGGTTTTCACCCCTCGAATCCATCTTTCGATCTGTAGAACCTAGTTTATTGGGTAATTATCGATGGGAGAGGGTTTTGATTTGAGATTTATGGTGGAATAAACCCTAAAATGGGTATGGGGATCAAGGGTTCGACCTAGGGTTATTTTATTGAGCCTGATCCGGGTAATCTGGGTCTTGTTTATTGATCCTCGCATTATTATTATTGTTTGTAGACCAAGAACAAGCGGAAAGAATTCGGAAGAGGAAGAATCAAGTATCTTAGGGGATTCAAGCTTTGTTCGAGGTAGGTGATAGTTGTGATTTCATGTTGTGTGATTTATGTTTGTACTTGCTTCATTATATTGCATGTATGTATGCGAATGTTGCATTATTGATCACACTAATCGTAAATGAATATGAATGAATAACTATACGCCATGAATCACCTCTTAGTTGTATGATTGTGAGAATGTACATTGTGATTGTGATTGTGGCATGTTGAATGGAGCGGGTACCACGATCCGGTACACTAACTAATTGGGATCGGATGTCACGTACCGACATAAACATTGGAACGGGTGTCACGATCCGACACACTAACTTGGAACGGGTACCACGATCCGGTACACTAACTGTTTGGGTATGGATTCCTTGAGAGGACCAATGACTTGTTGTATATGCGTAATTGTTGAGTATGTGAAATGGTATGTTGTTCATAAGTGATATTGATATTGTATATGTTCGGTATATGCCTGTTTATGATGTTGTA
>JAJONR010010040.1:0-15422 GCA_029582245.1 Solanum etuberosum
ATATGTATGTATTCAATAAAAATGAGATTCAATCCCAAAACCTGGTAGTCATATGTACATATTTACTACAAAGAGTACAAGTCCCAAAGGCTGATCAAAATATAAAGACTTTTCTGAAAAGCAAAAGAATAGCCAAAACTAAAACAGAACGAGACAAGCATGATCCAAAATTCCATAATCTCACCTCCACCTCCGAATGTTCCTATAGTCGGCTCGATCTCAACGATGGTGACTGGTTCAAAATAGATGTAGAGTGTAATATGAGTACCAAAACAACAAGTACCTAGTAGACATCATAGGCCGACTGGGGTTAGAAAGTAAAGAAACTAAAGAAAAGCTGGAACAATCCAAACTAGAGGTCACAAAACAAAAGGTAATGAAAACCTAATTATGTATACTCGTGCACAATTAAAAGTAAATAACCTAAGCATACACAAAAGAGATAAGGAACTACTAAAAGAAATTATAACACTTTTAGCAAAACCACGTCCATCCACAGACTCAAATGGTGGTAAAGGCAACCCAAGAAACTAATAGAATCACCAAATTAGGACTCAAACCTGAATAAATAGGGGTGTGCCCAGACTCGAACCAAGGATAATAAAGATGAGTCAGGGCCTCGAACCATGACTAAGAATGTACGCGAGGTCCTAAAACCTAGCTAAGAGAAGATATGCTTGGGCCTCGAACCCGGCTATAAGCCTCCTAAAATCCCCTAAATACCCGCTATTCTTCAAACCCATTTATATCGTCTAGAAAACCCATCCTCCGATTCACCAGGCACTCACTCCATCTTTAATTCCATGACTTGATTCCAAATAGCCAAAAAACTAAAAAAACTTCCAATGAATAAATCTGAGTCAACCATAAGGAAATATTATAGATAAAATGTCCTATGAGCTGAGTCATTGCCTAGATAAGGATCATACTATCAGATCCAAGTCTTCTATATCACTTTACATGGAGCTAAGCCATCCATACTAACATCGGAGTATTTCTAAGGCCTATCGGTTCTAAAACCGCAAATCTAAGGCAACACTAGTCTACAAGGCAAGATAAACAACATAAAAAGGTATAACATGTTCGAACTCCCAAAAATAACCTGAAAGATAGTAAAAGCATGATTTCTATTGAACAATTATGGTTCAACTACTAACCTACCCCCAATTCCAATAATTTAACATGAATTGACAATCAAAAGCTCAATCTAAAGATCGAGAAGTCATACCTACCTTAATGTAGAACGCACATGCTCCAAAATAACAATTTTGGGGCTTTTCCCTTGTGAACGACCTCTGATCACTGACATGCTATCAAAAAAACATGATCACAATGCCAATACAGATGTTTAGACACCAAAATCATACAATTGGAGACGAATCCGAAATCAAGTCAAAAAGGAATTATGGGACCCACACCAAAAATCCCAAAATTAACTCTATCAATAGGTTGTTATGAGCTTACTGAAAATGTGTCCCACAATGAGACACAATTCAAGCTCAGAAAAGATAGAATTCAGCTCATGCAAGAATTTCACACAAAAGGCACCATTAAAGAGCTCTGCCAATCTCTTTGGGGTAGAAATTACCTTGAAATGATGCTCGGCAAATGCTCCCAAAGAATACAACACGTAGAAATGCAAGAAACCGACACAACACAACAAGAATCATCTTAAACGAAGGTCTACAACTCCTACAATCACAATTTGAAATTGTGAAGTGGAGCTAAATTCATGACTATCTTTTATAAAAAAACTTGTTAAATGACCTCCGCCAACGTGGGACCCAGTCCGTGATCACGGAAGCCTGACCCTCTTACCCATCTCGAATGCAACACCTAGCCTACGATTGTGGAGGTTTAGCTACATTGGCCTTCGTGAACGTGATGGCCAACAAATCCAGGCCTTCACGAATGTGGCACAGGCCTCGCGAACATAGAGACTAGAACCAATAGTTACTGTGAATGTAGCCTGGGGCATGCGGACCTAAAGGGTTAAATAGGGATGCACCAGCTAATACACATCAGCAGGTTCCCCAAAGAATAAATTCTCTGACATGGTGCTCAAGATTCATTCGAAACCCCGTGTATGAAAATGACGTATGTTACCCCACAAAATTTGTCTTTCCAGACTCAATGGAGATGTCGAAACTTCCAATCGAGGTCAACTCAATGAAAAGTGGGACCCATACCTAAACTCTATTTTAAGAAAAATTTCATAAAGGGGCTAGGGATTAGCTAGGAAGCCTTACGATCTGCATCGAAAGTTTTTCTTGACAAAACTCAATGCTCTCGAGCGAACAAAATTGTCAGAATTGCATTCTGAGGCCGTCTGCCTATACTTTTGACCAAAGTCAACCATTTAAGTTTTAAAAGCTCTAAAATATAGAAACTTGCACAAAATCAAAATGAATGACCTACTGACCGAATTTTCAATTGCAAGAATTTATAAATGACTTGGGATCACTATAGGAACACTCTAAACACTCAAAATAAAGCATAACTGGGAAAATGACTTGAAGGTCATTACAAACATATACTTGGATGTTTGCAAGTACCTTTGGGACGTTTGTCTCTTTGTGACCCATTTTGTCAGAATAGTAGCATATGTTTGCAAGTGTCTTTGGGCCTTTCGTCTCTTCATGTACCTTTTTATCATAATAGTAGCATATATCAAGTATTACATAACATTCACCCATGTGACACTTTCCACCAGTTGATTCCTTTACCAAAATCTAGCACCTTTCACTTTTACTGGTTACCTGATGAGCTACTACCCATGAAAAATTCTCAATGATAAGCATGTAATAGTTACATAAGAAGGATATTGTAGTCAATAATTTGCTGAATATACAAATAAGAGCAGAAGTTAAACTAAAGTGTAAGCCTACCATATTTTTTACATTCATAGGAGTTTATTTATTATTTAGCTTTACGAATTCAAATAATATCCATCCTTTTTCCTATTCTGAAATTTTTCATTACGAAGTGTTAGCCCTGATTAGGAAAGTTTGGAGAATTTTTTTATTTTGAGTCGGGTAATAACCATGGAGCTTCGAATATTTAGTCTATAAAATATGACATAAGCTCTGCAATATAAAAGTACTAAGTACCCAAAGAGAATGAATATGAATTATCTAATTGAGTCTAATCTTAATCGGAATAACCATAGTGACTAAGTTTCTACCTTATCACCCCTACACACACAACTAAACCACAACAAGTATGAGTCCAAAGACCAAATACGATCATTGAATCATACTATCGTCAAGCTGGAAGGAGAAAAAGAGCTTGTAGAGCCACTCGCTGAACAAGAAAGATTTGTTCACTACCAGAGAAGGCAAGAACTACTAAAATACCATGCCCCTCTAGTTTGGAGCAAACCAGTAACCCCGATAGTTGAGGGAGAACCTGTAACACCCCGCTATTCGAAATAACTAGAAAGAACTAGAATTAGAAGGAAACTGTTTTTGGAAATAATCAAATTTGAAAAGTTTGACAAAGTTAAGCTAAGCATGAGTTTTGGGTCAACTTCAAACGACCATAACTCCAAGCACATGATGATTTAGGTGGGCTACAAGATACCTTAGGAAAGATCTTTGAATTATCTTTCCAACACCTCTGAGTTTTCTCATTTTTGAGTTTGTATAAGGGAGATATGACCATTTGATATCGGGTTGTCTAGATAAGGAAAGTCAAAACTGGATTTTAGGAGGGTATTATGGTCTTTTCACTACCCAATTAATTAAATTCGTTTTTGGTAATTAAGTTGGGGTCTCAACTATAAGTTCAGTTTACGCTTCATAAAAATAAAGTTAGAGTTTTGAGAGAAGATAAAAGAAGAGAAGAAAAGAGGAGAAGAAGCTAGGAATCGTTGTGTTCTTGAAGATTAGCTTGTGGATTTCGCCAAAGGTTGATCCCTACGAGGTATGTGAGATCACATAGCATTGGGTTCATTCACCCACGCGCCAATCATGATTTAATTCAGCGAAAGTATGTTCTTGAAAGTATAGAAATTGAGTTCTTGATGGATTTTGTTGAAGTTTCTATTGGGTTTTTGATTGTTGAAGTTGTTGAGGAGTTCTTGATTTAAATTCATGAAATTAGATGTCGTTTTGAGTAGATTCTTGCATATTTTGGTTATTTAGTTAAATCTAAGTGTTTGAGGAAGGAACCAATAGAATCTAGAGGGTTTAGAGTTGCAACACGATAAAGGAAATTCGTCAAAATTCTGGGGAAAAGGGGTTGGGCGACGCACCACTCAGAGCGACCCAAACAAGTGTCTGAAGTTTGGGCTCTGGGGTGCCGCACCACTCAGAGCGCCCCAATCCAGCTTCTGAAGCTTTTGGTCTGGCGCCTGGCGCCATTCAGAGAGCCAGGGACGGTCTTCTACCCTTTCCGACTTCTTTCCGTTTGAGTTCCCTTGCAACGTACCTATGTTTTCTAGTTGATTTCTATGCTTTAAGGTACGTATAAACATAATGAAATCATCCATAAACATGAGATCATGCACCTTGAATCCATAATTCAATTCAAGGAAAATTAAGAGTCAAGTCAAGAGAAAGAGTTGAAGTTCATTTCTTCAAAAGAGTATATGGGGACTATGTATTCCCAAAGAGTAAAATGTTTTTACATTTAAACAAGAAAGGAAACACCGATTTCCAACAGAGCCTTTGAGGTAGTTTTTCAGTAAAGAGTAAAGAGTTGAAGTTCATTACTTCAAAAGAGTATATGGGGACTATGTATTCCCAAAGGTTAAATGTTTTTCACATTTTAAAAAGAAAGGAAACACTGATTTCCAACAGAGCCTATGAGCTAGTTTTCAGTAAAGAGTAAATGCTTTCACAAAGTAAGCAAGAGAGGAAACTTTGATTTCCTAGAGAGCCTTTGGGCTAGTTTTTTGAGCAATTATCTCAAACCACAGAAAGAAGTTATGTTTTTAAAAATATGAGCTAGTATATTTTGGGAGTAGTATTGAGCACTGATATAGGGGAGAGTTCAAATAACTCACAGCCCTCATAAACCATGTAGCCATCATGGGTTGAAAAGGGTCATACTTTTAAGATAATTCCTTAGTGCTTTTTAGCATAGACTAGTGGATCCACTTAGTAGTTAGATTCTATACCCCTGGCAATGTATAGGACGGCCTTGACAGTGTGAGGCATAACGTTGTATCATCACATAGCTCTTAAGTGTTGGTTGTCGTTTAGAGAAACTCCCACAGAAGTATTTTGTATTCTTATATACACAAAGTTACTTTTGTATTTCTAAATACACAGAGTTGTTATCCATGTTTTAAAAGTTTTTCTTTATATTGCATTTATATTATTTCTTTATATTGAAATGAGTTAGTTGAGTTGAGCCCAGGTATGTTCTTTAAGTTCCTTTCAAGCTTATGCCTTTATTTAGAATTCCCCTCGCATGCTCGTACATTCAATGTACTATGCCATTTGGCCTGCATCATTGTTATGATGCAGATACATGTAACCAGGATAAGCATCCAACGCTTCGTTGATCCAATTGAGCATTCAGAGTCTTGTGGTGAGCCTCCTTGCTTTCCGGGGATCCCTATTTACATTGCTTTAATAGTTTTCAGTTGTTAGTATGATCGGGGTCTTATCCCGACATCCCTTATAGTTTTAGAGGCTTCATAGACAGTTAGTTCATCCTTTTGTCTTTACATTGTTATTTGCTTATGTTAAGACTTGAGTTGCCATTTTGGTGAAGTTGAATGTTTATCTTTAAACGTTCTAAGTTATCTTTTAAACAGCTGAGTAATGATGCATTAGATCCTTGTATTAATGCTTTGAGTCTTTCGCTGAGTAGTAAGCCAGGCCAAGGGTTCCCTTGGGGCCAGAAATGGTTCTCGAGTGCCAGTCCCGCCCAGAGTGTAGGCTCGGGGCATGACAGAACCAGTCACACCTGTAGCAATGACAGAGATGACAGTCTGTGATGTGGCAATCCCATGCACAACTAATGTCAATTCGAGTATTCAGGAACCACCTGCTGGTGGTAGGTTTGAATTGAAGTAGAATATGGTGCAAATGTTGCACACTAATGGGAAGTTTACTGGTTGACCTCATGTGGACCCACAAGTGCACATTCAAAACTTCCTCAAAATCAGTGACATGTACACTCCAACTGAAGGATCCCCTAATTATGTGAGACTCACCTTGGTCCCTTTCTCTCTATGAGGGGAAGCAAGAAGATTGTAGAAATCGGAGCCAGCGATCTCTATTACTTCATGGGATGATCTTGGTCAAAAAAAATTGATACGGTTCTTTCCATCTGGAAAAACAGCCAAGCTTAGGAGAGATATACTAAATTTTAAGCAGAAAGGAGGGGAGAATTTGTACCAGGCACATGATAGATTCAAATCACTACTGTTAAGTTGTCCATACCATCATCAAGAAAATGAAGTTTTGGTCCACTCCTTCATTGAGGGTTTGGAACCAAACACAAAAAATTTCCTTGATTCAGCTGTAGGGGGAAAAGATTTGGAGAAGACTTATGTTGAATTGTTCACTTTGCTAAATAGAATCTCACAGGGATATCTTAAGTGGAATGGAGGAAGCGCAAAATCTATGGTACAAAAGACTACCGAAACATGAAGTAGATGCAGTTATAGCTTTAACTGCACAAATTGTTGCGATGCAAAGCATGAGTAACACCCATATAATCAATATGTGACTAGGATAATAGCATGTCCAGGTGAATGTTGTACAACAACCACAAACATGGTGCAAAATATGTGGAAGTGGTGAACATGCTACTGAGTGTTGTGGAGCGAACTCAGATGCCATGAATTTTTTAGGTAATGCACAGCGGGGAGGGGCCACTAAAACTATGGAAACACGTATAATCCTAGTTGGAAGAACCATCCAAATTTCTAATGGGGAGGAAACCAAAATCAGGCAGAAGGCAAATATCAATATCAACCTCAAGGTAATGGGAAAATTATCAACGGTAGGGTCAAAGAGATCATCAAAATTGCTAAAAAGGTAACGTGAGTACTGAGGAGATGTTGAAGAAAATCATGGTTGGGCAAGCTAGAGAGAATGTGAACATGGATAAGATAGTTGTTTATTTGAGAAACAATCATTTGGCAACACAAAATCAAGAAAAGCAGTTTGGGCAATTTGCTAGTGCCGAAAACTCACGCCCTCAAGGGGGATTGCCGGGTATTACAGATCCTAATCCGAGGCAGATGAATGTTATGTGGGTACCCATAGTGGGTTGCAATTGGAGGAGTTTACTCCGAAGAAGAGAAACAATGAAACCTCAATAGGGGAAAAGAGGAGTAGTAAGAGTGGATAGGGTACACATGAGGAAACAATGCCAACAAAAGTGAAACCATCTCCCCTATTTACTCAAAATTTTAAGAAGCAGAGCGAGGATGAATACTTCGGTAGGTTTCTTTCTCTTCTCAAACAAGTTGACATTAATTTGCCTCTTGTTGATGTTTTGCACGGAATACTGAGGCATGCGAAATATGTGAAAGAGATTTTAGCGAACAAAATGAAGGTAATAGAATATGAAATTGTGGAACTCACTGAAGAGTGTTCAAGGATTCAAAATAGGCTACCTACTAAGCTAAAAGATCCATGCAGTTTTACTGTCCAAATCACTATAGGGAAAAACATTCATGCCCAAGGATTGTGTGATCTAGGGGATAGCATTAATCTTATGTCAACATCTTTTTACAAGAAATTGGGGTTGGGTAGCCCTAAGCCCACGATCATTATCTTACAGTTGGTCGATCGATCAGTAGCTAGGTCGGAATGTGTGGTGCAATATGTGTTGGTCCAAGTGGCACCATTGATATTTCCAATGATTTTGTTGTGCTAAATTTTGAGCCAGACCCTGAGGTGCCCTTTATTCTTGGGAAACACTTTTTGGCCACTTGGCATACTATGATAGATGTAGTTGAAAGTCAGTTAACGATGAGGGCTCATGATAAAGTTGAGCTATTTGATGTGTATCGGGCACTGAAATTGTCGGTTGTATATGAATAATTATCAGCTCTAACAGTGATAGATCTTACTGTAGAAGCTCATTACATCGCATCTAGAGATCCACTAGAGGGAGTGTTGATGGGCCATGAAATCTATGGTGATGCTGATGCACATTTGAGATTATTATGAGATTGGTATATGGACTCTGAATCCCCCATGGGTCCTTTTCTAAAAGCTAAAGCGCGGTAAGGTGTGTACAACAGGTTGTGCGGCGACCTTGGTTCCACTACAACATTCCATCATCTCATTGCATAGCATTGGCCAGCTTGTTGTGTTGTGTAACTTAATTATATGTTGATTTGAGCATTATATGTACCCTTGTGTAATTACTTTATTTGTGCCATTATTATATAAATTGGTTGCACTGATGCCAGAGTGAGACTTTTCTGCATGCACGTGGAAGTGTTTCATAGTTTATTTCCTAGTCCAATTAGTTGATTATGCTCAGTGAGTATAACCTACTAAGTATATGTAGATTGTACTCACCCCCTACTTCTGTTATCTTTTTGATGCAGATCCTAGTCATGGTGATCATCATAGCGGTTGATTGGATCTAGAGGTTTTCTTCACTTTCGGATATGTGGTGAGATCCTACTTTCCAGATCGCCATTGGTCTCAATTTATCATTTATAGTCTTTAATTTTCTTTCGAAGACTTGAGATGTCTTTCAGAATCTAGAAATAAATTAGATGTTCTTTATACTTATGCTACCAGGTTTTGAGAACATTTTGTCGTTTTCTTATCAGTTGTGGCCTAACTTCCCTTGGAAGTGTTATGTGTTATTTCTTTTGGCTTACACATCATATTAGGTTCTCGGGGTGCGTTCCATCATGAACTCGGTGTTTTTATCATGATAAATTGGTATCAGAGCTAGGTTCACCGGTTTCATATGTTAAAGAGTAGGGTATCTAGTAGAGTCATGCAAAGAGGTAGGTAGACGTCCGTACTTATCTTTGTGAGGCTACAAGATACCTAGTAGGAGAAATTTATTTGCTTTGATTTCTTTCATGTGAATTATTCATATCAAGTGTTGCATACCTCTATCTATTCTCTCTGCGCAAATGGCAAGGACTAGAGCGAGTACCTCAGAGGGCGAGGACGTACCTGCTGCCCGAGCCCCAGTTCATGGGTGAGTTAGGGGTCATGGCCGAGTGAGAGGGAAACACCTACTTGAGGTCGAGCTAGGGAGGCATCACCTGAGCCCATATATGAGCATGATGATGTTATTGAGCAGTAGACTAAGGGGGGGGGGGACCAGCTCAACCTCCTTTGGTTCCCGACAACGCTTTGATGCTTCAGGAGTTGATCGTTAGTTTATTGTCTAGATTAGATAAAGCTCCTGCTTTTGGTATTCGTCTGTGTACTAATAACGCTCAAGTTACTCTCATAAACAATGAGAAAAGTAAGTGATCATTAGCAATAAAATTACCCAATTAAAGAGTGGGGGTCAAATCCCACAAGGAGTGATATAATGTAATGAATTCAATTAGGAAATTAAGAATGCAAACCAATTCATTGTAGTAATTAGAACAAGTGGGTGGATGATTCCACCAAATTTACTAAAAGGGTTTTGGTATCAATGATACGCTCAAATTACACCTCCCTAAAGAAGTATAAGTGATCGTTGTCAAAAAAAGAACCCAACTTGTAGGTTGGGGTCGATCCCATGAGGAATATGGTTCAGACTTAAACTTAACTCACTATTATATCCGTTTACTCAAATTATTTCCGCAAACAAGTAATTAAAGGGGGGGGGGGTTTATGTAAACAAATAACTGATTGTTGATCAAGTAATAAGTGAGCAGGATTCAAACTTTTGATTATCAATATGAGAGAGAAACTAGGGTAGATGTGTTCCCCAAAAGCTTTTAACGCGATAATCCTAATATTAGTAATCCTTTCCTAGTGTTTTACATGCAAAGTTGGTGAGTTAGGTATCCCTAAGTGATTGAACCTCCAAATAGGGAATTTCACTACGCACCTTGGTCCGGCTACGAGTGTATACTTTACTAACCCTTAACTTTACCTCAGATTAGACATCACATCAATGTATGGCTTAGTTTTCACCCTCGCTCCAATTGACATTAGACTATTAGATAGCATCCACTAAATCTCTGTTGTTAATGCTTTTCTCATTAACTACCTCTTTGGTCTGGCAAGTAGCAACAAGGCGAGTTCTAACGTTGCGCACCGTTAAAAAGACTTCTAAGCGAAAGAATTAACAATACATACATAAACACTATTCAAGAATTACTTAATTATTATTCATACTTTGTTAATTGCTCATGGTTCCCACAACCCTAGTTGTGGATTTAGCTACTCATGCTTGAAAGAACACAATTCATAATTGGGGAAAGAGAATTCATGAACTTACGATTAGAGTGGACGAAACTCAAAATCTCCAATTGCATTTCAAAGCGAAAATCTTATAAACCGAAATCTGGAAATTAAATTGCCAAAGTTTGCAAGTTAATTCCCAAGAAAATATCAAGAACTAAAAGTAAGAAATAGTGTCTAACCCCCCAAAAACGAGGTTTGCATACCATAATTATAGAAAAACATGTCCTAAACAAAAAGGAAACAAAATAAGGAAATAAACTTTCTGGATACGGCTTTGGTCGACGACTCGACCTACGGACCATGGGTCGACCTACGGTCCGTAGGTCCCCTCCGTTGGTCGACACTTAGACTTTTTCTGCAAGGCCTAGAACCTTCAACTCCAAGTTCGTCACTGATGAACGTGCAGGACGGACCGTAGGTTTCCCTACGGTCCGTGGGTCCTCTCCCGTGGCTCCACACTTAGGATTTTCATCAGGTACTTGAACTTTAACTCTTTCAAAACCTTCTACGAATGTGCAGGATGGCCCGTAGGTTGACCTACGGTCCATAGGTTGCTTCGTGGTTCCACAGTTGGTCAGACTTCCCTGATGCTCCCATCTACGCCCACCATCGACGGACCGTCCTAGGACCTACGGTCCGTAGGTCCCTACGTGGGTGGCTACTTCTGCAGATTTTTCAGCTGTCATCTCACTAAATCGCGTCCAAGCCTATTTCCTGCAAACAAGACACAAAAAACATTATTTTCAATACAAAATGGCCCTAGACACATAAAACTTTTAAGCGAAATGTATCAAAAATACCGTAAACCCACGGTATATTAACACCTTCAATTTAAATATGTTGTTTGTCCTCAAGCAACACACTAACACTCTAAACGATTTCAAAGCGAAAATCTTATAAACTGAAATCCAGAAATTAACTTGCCAAAGTTTGCAAGTTAATTCCCAAGAAAATATTAACAATTAAAAGTAAGCGATAGTGTCTAACCCCCTAAAAATGAGGTTTACATACCCTATTTATATAAAAACATGTCCTAAACAAAAAGAAAACAAAATAAGGAAATAAACTTTCTGGACGCGGCTTTGGTGGACGACTCGACCTACGGACCGTGGGTTGACCTACGGTCCGTAGGTCCCCTCCGTTAGTCAACACTTAGACTTTTTCTGCAAGGCCTGGAACCTTCAACTCCAAGTTCATCACTGATGAATGTGCAGGACGGACCGTAGGTTGCCCTACGGTCCGTGGGTCCTCTCCCGTGGCTCCACACTTAGGATTTTCATCAGGTACTGGAACTTTGACTATCTGAAAACCTTCTACGGACGTGCAGGACGGCCCGTAGGTCGACCTACGATCCGTAGGTTGCTTCGTGGTTCCACACTTGGTCAGACTTTCCTGATGCTCCCATCTACGCCAACCATCGACGGACTGTCCTAGGACCTACGGTCCGTAGGTCCCTTCGTGGGTGGCTACTTCTGCAGATTTTTTAGCTGTCATCTCACTAAATCGCGTCCAAGCCTATTTCCTGCAAACAAGACACAGAAAACATTATTTCCAATACAAAATGGCCCTAGACACACACAACTCTTAAGAGAAATGTATCAAAAAAACTGTAAACCCACGGTATATCAACACCCTCAACTTAAATATGTTGTTTGTCCTCAAGCGACACACTAACACTCTAAATGACACTTGTGTATAAGCAGATATATAAACTCAACAATCACATGGCTATCTCACCCCATTCGATCTTCTTAGTGCAAGTCATTCTTATTATACTCAACAAGCTAACTCATGCGGATCAAGATATGACACAGATCGACCAATAGACACCACAATATACACTTTTCACAATCACCTAGGTACCAACTTTCCGACAATGTAACCAGTGCCCTCACTTCAAACGAGATCCTTTTCACACAGAAGATATGAATTTTGAGTTTTATAATTCATTCAAGACTCACGCTCAGAAGTGACTTCAAGTACAGTTAGTGCTCAATACCAAGGCTTCCCCTTATTTTCACTGTTTAGACTCTCCAAACTTGTTGCTAGCATCACTATAGGACTTTCTTAGCTTGTAACGTAGGTTCAGGGTCAGGTGTGGTACATTTGGGTACTTTTTAGTGACTTTCTGCCCTCCTTGACATTATATTGGCTTTTTACCTCTATTCTCAACCTATTTTTGACATCCTTTCATTTTACTTTCTTTCCCTCGACTCTTTTCAACATGGGTGTGACTTTTGACTTTTTTGCTCTTATTTTTCATTTTTTTTCTTTTTCTTTCATCTTATTTTTCTTTATTTCTTTCATCACTTTTATTTATCATTATTTTGCTTCTTTTGTACAAAGTCACATCCTCTTCTATCTTTTCTTTTTCTCTTTTCAACACAAAACTCTTTTCATACCCTTTTTTTTTTGGTTTCCTCTTTCATAGCCACCCCCAGCTTATGGATTTTGCATTAGTTGAGGTGCACAATATCCGATGTCGGGTCAGGGCCAAGATCAAGGTAACTTTTGAATTAGCCACCATCAACTTAGGCTTTTGGCCTAAGTCAAGGTGTACATGTCCAAGGAGGGACTGGGGCCAAGATAATTATTTTAGGGAAGGTGAGTTAGGTGAATCAAAAGAAATGGTCTATTTTAGGCTCAAATATTTGGATCAAAGGGAACATTGATTTCATTTGGTTGGATCATTTTAGGATTAAGTGGACTAATTTGAACAAGGGCCTATGATCACTTCCCAACTTCTAGCCTAGATCATCTTAGCAGGACCAACGGGGTAAGTTCTAGATTGGCACATACTGTTTGAACATTCAACTTTTCTCACACACTCTTGGCACATTGTTTCATTATCAGATTATCAGATTACCCAGTTCAAGTTTTAGCTTAAGTCATGAGGTCACATCAGTTCTTATCATGTCACATTAAGATCCAACACATTCAACTAATCAAGACAATAGATCTAGCACAATTCAACATTTTTGTACAGGGATCATTTTTCTCATGCTTTTCATGCCATCACGTTTTTCATGCCATCATGCTTTCATTTTTCTAGTTACTTCTACACATACATTCCTAAACATGCCGGTTCAACATAAATTAAAACAGTCTCTTAGGGGAAAAGAAAACAGGCAAGAAAACCCCAAGAGAGGATTATAAGTTGTGTTACACAGACTTCACCCTATCACTCACAAAATAAATTTACCCCACCCCAAGAAAAATAAAGTACAATTGTCTCCAATGCACAAAAAAATAAAAAGCAAAGGATCGGGTGAAGCAAACCTATGGCGCATATGCGCCGAAGAAAACTCAAGAAGTGGGTGGGTTCGATTTCCCGGAACCTACTGGATCCACACTTGGAATGCCATCAGTAGCGCTCCAATCTACCCTCTCAGCACCCTCAGTAGTGCTATCATCAACTCTTGAGACACCTTCAGTAGTGCTCATACTACTAGACGGGCCCACACCTATCTCCTTGGCCCTCTGCCGTCTCATCTCCTCGTCAACTATGGATGCCCTCTGAGCCACCTCAATCTGCTGGCGCTTCCTCTTCCTCACTATCTGAGCCTCAGTGTCATCAGAAGTACGACCGGAGTGGGGTCGCTTCCCAGTAATACGGGAAGAATCTAGCGGTGGCATACCATCGCCGAATAGGGCACTCAACACCGTATCATCAACCAGTGCCGTCGGAAAGACTCTGGCTCAGTCTCTGGTGGGGAGAGAAGTACAATGACATCAGCACGGAGGTCTGCTACCTCCTTCTAGAGGGTGGTCACATCAACAATCGGGGCTGGCCTCTCTAGGACTCTCAACTCAAAGGCATCCAGGCACTGATGAACGGCCTGGACCTTCTGGTCCATCATGTGCTCCATCCGTTGTTCAACCCTAGCCGTTGACTCCGCTATAGCACGCTGCATCCATGGCCTCACATGCTGAAGTAGGGTTGACATCTGTGCCTCGAGCCTCTGTACTCGATCTAGAGGGATAGCGGTGGCATCGGAATAATGGGTGGCTCTGGACGGCTAGGGACCTGGCTGGTGGCCAGAGACGGAGGAGCCTGTGCCTTTGCTGTAGTGGCTGGAGGGGCAGTGTCATCATCCTGCATCTGCTCTACATCTGCTAAAAGATCATCGCCCAATGGTGGCACCTCAACCTGTGGCTCACTGCGAGGTGCAGCTGCATTGGCCTCATCCCGAATAAGGCCTATATCAAGAGTCTTGGTTGCATGAAGCAACTGGTCACAATGCCATACTGGTACACCGGAGTCCCTGCAAAGCTGGAAGATGAGGCAGGGGAAAGGAAAAGTGGTAGTGGCCTTGAAGGACCTCTCGTGGATCACCTCGAGCAGTATATGGACAAAATCAACCTCAAGTCCTGCCACCATGGCTGCAACTATCACCGCTCGGTCCCATGTGACCACATTGTCCGCCTGAGTGGAGGACAACATATAACGTACTAGCAGCTAGAAAAATTTTGCAGCAAAATTTAAGGTAGCCTTCCTGATGCCTATGATCGGAGTACTGACCCACTCTGCTCGCTCGCCGTCTATGGCAAGATGTCGTTCTAGAAGTATAAGCGATCGTTGTCAAAAAAAGAACCCAATTTGTAGGTTGGGGTCGATCCCACGAGGAATATGGTTCAGACTTAAACTTAACTCACTATTATATCCGTTTAGTCAGACTATTTTCAAAAACAAGTAATTAAATGGGGGGTATTGTGTAAACAAATAACTGATTGTTGATCAAGTAACAAGTGAGCAGGATTCAAACTTTTGATTATCAATATGAGAGAGAAACTAGGGTAGATGTGTTCCCCATAAGCTTTTAACGCGGTAATCCTAATAATAGTAATCCGTTCCTAGTGTTTTACATGCAAAATTGGTAAGTTAGGTATCCCTAAGTGATTGGTCCTCCAAATAGGGAATTTTACTACGCACCTTGGTCCGGCTACGAGTGTATACTTTACTAACCCTTACCTTTACCTCAGATTAGACATCACATCAATGTATGGCTTAGTTTTCACCCTCGCTCCAATTGACATTAGACTATTAGATAGCATCCACTAAATCTCTGT
>JAJONR010010041.1:0-15176 GCA_029582245.1 Solanum etuberosum
TCCCTGATGAACAAGTATTGGCTGCTTCTTATGATCTTATCCCTTGGTTCGCAGATTTTGCTAACTACTTGGCAAGTGATTTGGTTCCGTCGGATTTGTCATTCCACCAAAGAAAAAAATTCATGTCTGATGTTAAGAAATTCTTTTGGGGTGAGCCTTACTTGTTTCATGTTTGTGCTGATGGGATTATTCGTCGATGTGTGCCCGAGGTTGAGATGATGACTATATTAGAGGTGTGTCATTCATCACCTGTTGGTGGGCACCACAGTGGTATCCGAACTGACCATAAGATTTTGTAGTGTGGGTAATACTGGCCTACCATCCACCAAGATGCTCATGATTTTGCCAAGTCTTGTGACCGTTGCCAGCGTGAAGGAGGAATTTTGAAAAGGCAAGAACTACCTATGAACCCAATATTGGTGATTGAGCTTTTTGATGTTTGGGGTCTTGATTTTATGGGTCCATTTGTGAGTTCGAATGGGATGAAGTACATTCTTGTGGCGGTTGACTATGTATCAAAATGGGTGGAGGCAGTCGCGTTTTAAAACAATGAGGGAAAAGTGTCACCGCATTCCTGAAAAAGAATATATTCCCCAGATTTGGTACACCAAGGGCAATCATAAGCGATGGAGGTTCTTACTTTTGTAATAAATGTTTTAAGGCGTTGCTTGAGAAGTATGGTGTTCGCCACAGTGTAGCAACCCTATATCATCCGCAGTCAAGTGGGCAAGTTGAAGTGTCGAATCGTGAGATAAAGCAAATTCTTGGAAAGACCATACATGCCAACAGAACTGACTGGTCGAGAAGGCTTGATGATACTCTATGGGCTTATCGCTCTGCATTCAAGACTCCCATAGGTATTTCCCCTTACCAACTTGTATATGAGAAATATTTCCATTTGCTTGTACAGCTAGAGCATAAAGCAATGTGGGTGCTAAAGAAGTTGAATTTGGATTGGGGCAGCACATAGAGTCAAAGACTGACTGATATGAATGAGCTTGATGAGTTTCGCCTAAAAGCATGTGAAAGTTCTGCCTTGTATAAGGAAAAGATGAAGAATTACCATGATCAGAAGATCAATAAGCGTGAATTCGTTGTGGGTGATTTGGTGCTCTTATTTAACTCAAGGTTGCGCTTGTTTTCTGGCAAGCTCAAGTCCAAGTGGACAGGGCCATTCAAAGTAACTCAAGTATTTCCACATAGAGCGGTTGAGCTCGAGAACAAGGAAGAAACGAGGTTCAAAGTGAACGGACAGAGGATAAAAATCTACTTTGGGAAATCTAAGAATTCAATGAATTAATAGAGGCATGGGATATTAGTGAAGTCTGAGTAACTAAGGTGTCTGCGTGTTGCCGCGACGTTAAATCAAGCGCTGTTTGGGAGGCAACCCAAGATGTTAATTCTAGCCATCTATAGGAGTTTTTCTATTTGATATAGGGAGTTTTCTTAAATTTGTAGCTTTCTAGATAGTTGTTTATTAATATATTTAGCTTTAGTGTTGGCTAGATATAGATAGAATAGTGTCCGTGTCTAAAAAAGTGTCCAGAAAATGTAAAAAGAAATTCCAAAGGTTTTCTATGTGTGCAGGGACAAAAAGGAAAAATCTACAGAAAACCAGCTGATGTAGTCATCTATGAATCCCATGAAAGTTGGAAATTCATGCCTGGCCCAACACTGATCAACGACCTCAACCCACAGACCGTAGGTCGTGGTCCGTAAATCACCTGCACATAGTTATTTGCTAAGTGGTGAACCACGGTGTGGACTACGGTCTTTCATTCCATCGACGGACCGTTCTGAACATCCATGGTTCTGACTTTAGAGACCCAAAAATGGACCCTCTAACCTACAAAGGGGACCCACGGGCCGTCACTCCATCGATGGACCATAGGTACCCACTGTGAGGTTGATGTTGGCCCTTCTATTCCGAGGAGCACTATGGATGGTGTTCCCACTACTGATGAGGGTGCTACGATGGTGTTCCTCTTGCTAATCTAGCGGGTTCCAGGAAATCGGACCCACTCGCGTCTTGATGGGTCTTCGGCGCATATGCGCCACAGGTTTGCTTCACCCTATGCTTTATTTTTTTAATTTTGTGCGTTGAGAGCAATTGCACCATATTTTGTATGGGGTTGGGTAAATGGGTTGTGAGTGAAAGGGTGAAGTCTGAGTAACCCAACTCATAACCCTCCCTTGGGGTTTTCTTGCCTGTGTTCTTTTTCCCCAAGGGACTGTTTTACTTTTATGTTGAACCGGCATATGTAGGATTGTATGTGTAGAAGTAAGTCGAAGAATGAAAGCATGATGGCATAAGAGCATAAAATTGATACCTATCCAAATTTTTGAAATGTTCTAGATCTATAGGTTTAATTAGTTGAATATGTTGGATCTTCATGTGACATGATAAGGAACCAGTATGATAGCATGACTTAAGCTAAAACTTGAACTGGGTGCTTCAATAATCCGATAATGAAACAATGTGCCAAGTGTGTGTGAGTAGATTTTGTATGTTCATGCAGTATGTGCCGATCTAGAACTTGCCCCGTTGGTCCTGCTAAGATAATCTAGGCTAGAAATTGGGAAATGATCATAGGCCCTTGTTTAAATAAGTCCGCTTAAGCCTAAAAAGATCCAACCAAAAGAAATAAATGCTCCTTTTGATCCAAATGTTTGAGCCTAACGAATACCACTTCTTTCAATACACCGAACTCACCTTCCCTAAAAGATTGTTTTGGCCCTGGTCCCTCATTGGACATGTGCACCTTAAAGAGGGTGGCTAATTCAAAAGTTACCTTAATCTTGGCCCTGGTCCAACATCAGATATTGTGCACCTCAACTCATGCAAAATACATAAGTTGAGGGTGGCTATGAAAAAGGAAATTGACAGAAAAGGGTAATGAAAAGAGTTGTGTGTAGAAGAAGGAAAAGGATAGAAAAAACGATGTGACTAAATTCAAAAGAAACAAGAAGAATGATAATGATGCTGAGAAACAAAGAAAGAAGAAGTAAAAGAAAAAGAAAAAAAAGTGAAAAACAAGAGTGAAAAAGTCAAAGTCACATCAGTACTGAAGAAAGTCAAGGAAAAGAGCAGAAAATAAAAATATGTCAGACTTGATTGAGAAAAGAGGTAAATAGCCAATGTAATGTCAAGGAGGGCATAAAAATCACTAAAAGTACCCAAATATATCCTACCTGACCCTGAGCCTACGTTACAAGCTAATAAAGTCTTATAGTGATCCTAGAGACTAGTTTGGAGAGTCTATGCAGTGAAGATAAGGGCAAGCCTATGGTATTGAGCACTAACTGTATTGAATTCATTTCTGAGCATGAGTGTTTACTGAATCCTTAAGCTTAAATACATGATTATTGTGTGAAAAAGGATTTCTTTGAAGTTAGGGCACTAGTTACATTGTTGGAGAGTTGGTAGCTTGGTGATTGTTGAAAGTGTATGTGACGATATCTATTGGTCCGTCTTTGTCATGTTTTGATCCGCATGAGTTAGCTTATTAAGTCTAGATTGAAAGACTTTCACTGAGTGAAGGACTTGATTGAGAAAGCCATGTGATTTCCTGAGTTCGTATGTTTACTTCTACATAAGTGTCGTTTAGAGTTTTAGTGTGTCGCCTGAGGACAAACAACAATTTTAAGTTGAGGGTGTTGATATACCGTGATTTTATGGTATTTTTGATGCATTTCACTTGGAGTTTTGTGTGAGTCTTGAGCATTTTGTTATTAAATATGATGGTTTTTGTATCATTCCTGCAGGAAATAGGTTTGTATGCGGTTGATTGAGAAAAGAGCTAAAAATTACAGAAGTGGCCAGTGACGGAGCCAACCACGGACTGTAGGTCCAGTGACGGGCCGTAGGTGCTGCAGCATATATGAGGATTCAAGGAAGTCTGACCAAGTGTGGAACCACGGAGGCCAACGACGCCCCATAGATTAAATGACGGACCGTCCTGCACATTCGTCGTTTGTGATCAGCAAGTTGAAGTTCCAGTACTTGAACCACGGAGGCAAGTGACGGACCGTAGCCCAACGCACGGACCATAGGTGGCAACCGTCGTCTGAAGGCCCTAAAATATTGTCCAAGTGCTGATCCACGGAGGGCGACCACGGACCGTAGGTTGACCTACGGTCTGTAGATCATGTCGTCGACTCAAACCGCGTCTGAGTTGTTGTTTCATTATTTTGTTGCTTACTTGGTTTAGGATTTGTTTACTATAAATATTAATTGTTATTTTCATTTTTGGGGGTTAGACATTATTATAGACTTTTGTTTTGGTCTTTTGGGAATTATTTTTGCAAATTCTTAGCAATTTAATTTCTGGAAGTTGGTTTATGCAATTTCACTTTGAATTTCAATTCAAGACTTCGGTTTTCATCTATTCTAATTGTAATTTCATGATTAATTATGAATTGTGAACTCTCAAGCATGAGTAGCTAAATCCACAACTTGGGTTGTGGGAACCATGAGCAATTAACAATGTATAAATAATAATTGAGTAATTCTTGAATAGTGTTTATGCATGTATTGTTAATCTTTTCGTTTAGAAATCTTTCTAGCGGTGTACAACGTTAGAACTCACCTCATTCCTACTTGGTTTACCAAGGGGGTAATGAATGAGAAAAGGATTAAACAACAGAGATTTAGTTAAGGAATTGTTGCTATCTAATAGTCTGACTTTAATCGATTGACGTGAGGGTGAATACCCAACTAAATTGACACGATGACTAATCTGCTGTAAAGGTTAGGTTTAGTAAAGCACACATTCGTAGATTTACCAAGTCGCGAGTGAAAGTTCCTACGATTATTACTAATCACTTAGGGATACATAACTTATCATCCTTGCATGTCAAACACAAGGATAGGATTACTATTATTAAGATTACTGTGTTGAGAGCTTGTGGGGAACACATATACCCTAGTTTCAATCTTATATTGATATCTCAAATTGTGAATCTTGTTTACTTGTTACTTAATCGTTTTAATCAACAACCTGTTATTTTAGTTACAAAACCCCCTGTTTACTTTCCTCAGAAATAGTTTTACTAAAAATAGATAATTGTGACTTAATTTAAGTCTGAACCATATTCCTCGTGGGATCGACCCCAACCTACAAGTTGGGTTCTTTATTTGGCAATGAACGCTTATACTTCTTTTTGAAAGTGTAATTTGGGTGTATCAGGAGGCAATTCAAGGTTAACTTTTTTCATTTGAATAACGTTTATTGGATGTGCAGGTTGAGATTCAAATTTTTGGAGAGAAAGGCAATTTGACAAGCTAAAGTCCACTCGGTGAACCGTCGAGTGGTTTGGCGAGCCTGACATGGATCACCCTTTGGACCAAGTTAATGGCTGAAGTTCTGTAAACTTAGCGAGCTAAAGTCCACTCGGCGACTCACCAAGTGGATCGGCGAAGTTAGTGACCATCGCCGATCAAGGCGCAAACTGAAGGGTCATGGTTTTTCAACCGTTTTAAATTCAATACCTTTCATTATTTTGAACTTTTTGACTCTTGTGCTCTCTCAAACAAACTCTAGATTACATTTTTAGTTTAAATAGCATGAAATTCCTCGTGTGTGATCAAATCTGAAGTGTCAATTTTCGATCCCTCATTGCCTTAGTTTTTCTTTGTCTGCTTCTTCTGAGGTTGGTGTCTCAAATTTGCCTTTAATTTCATGATTTTTTTGAGCATGCTATTGAGAAGTTAATAGATCTATTGTATGTTTCAATTGTGTTCCTATTCTCTCGTTAAAAGCTTATTGGTAATCGAGCTTGTTGGATAATTTGGTTAGCCTATATTAGTTGAGTTTTGCGATAAAATTGCTTGTGTGGTGGTTGTAGCATGTTGGGTTTGTGTGGGCTAAGTCTGAGTAGCCCGATTTCAACCAAACTACTTGAAGTTGCCCAATGATGGATTGGGTGACGTCGTTTTTAAGGGCAAAGTTATTTTCGTTGAGTTTGAATCGATTGGGGGAAGTCTGAGTACCTCGGCTTAAAATTGCATAGTGGGTAGGCTTGAATTGCATAGAATTGTGTTTGAATTGGATTGTCGTAGGTTGATGGTTGAAAATTTGAAAATTGGGCTTGGAATTTGACACGTCGAGCCATTTGGCGAACTGAGTCGAGCTCGCTGAGTGACTCGGTGGTTCGCCTAATGACCCTCGATCACCTACTTGACTTGAATTGTTGATGGTGTAGTTCTGTAACTTTCGCCAATGAGTTGTGTGTCACCGAGTTGACTTGGTGACTCACCGAAGTACTTTAGCATCGCCTTTCTGAAGCTTATTTTTGTTGAATTATTCGGTAACTTTCAGCGAGACCCCTTTGCATCACCGATTTGATTCGGCGACTTGCCGAATAACATTTGGTCTCGCCTTGTTGATTTGATTTTTTCTGAAAACTGTTCTATAACTTTAGGCGAGACCCTTATGTCTCACCGAATGAGATCGGCGACACACCGACTGATTTGGCGAGTTTCCTGCATCTTTTTGAAAATGTTGTTCACTAACCCTTTGCAACCAGAATTGTTCTTGTTTGTTTGTCTTGACAAATATGGCTAGACCAAATTTTCCAGGGAAAGGTCCACCACCCCATAAGAAGGCAAAAGGGGTAGTCATTGTGCGGAGGTTGCTCCTCCCCGAGCTGCACGACCAAACTTCCTTAAACAGAGGGTAAGGGCAACGGTAAGAAGGCTATGGTTGCTAGTTCCAGTTCTAGCAGTTCCAGTTTGGACAATATGGGTATCAACTCTACCCATTTGATCACATCTGATTCTGAGTGTGACGTAGCTAAGGGGTCTAGAACTCTAATTCATAAATCGGGGCTAGAAATTGCTGAGCCTTTGAAATGAAGACGAGCTGAGCTACGTTCTAAGGCATCCCATGATCCGTTGGCCCGACTTCCAGTGCCACCTACACCACCAGCACCTCTAGTTTCTCAGGCACCACAAGTGCCTCCTGCCCCAGTTTCTCCTCAACGCTCTATGAACCGACTGAAGGCCGCCAGTATGCGGACTATTCTGGAAGAGAAGAGGTTATCTACAGATGGGGTAGTGGATAGATATCCAGTAGTGTATCCAGTAGTGTGGGAGACACTCTGTTTCATAAATTTGAGTAGTTCACGAAGCCCCGGAATCTATACGTTCCTGTTTGGGTTAGAGAATTCTATGAAAGCTATGCACAGTTACTCCCGAAAGGGAAGAAGAAAGCTGGATCGGTGGCACCGTTAGAATTTATTGAGGTGCGTGGAAAAAGAGCCAAATGCAGTGAGACAGACATTAATGATTTGCTTGCTTGCACAGTCCAGATAATCCACTTCTTGACTGATAAAATCAAGACCAAGTTGTTGGATGACTTGAAGGGGTGGTTAGCCCCACTACTATGTGATTTTACACCCCCATGGATAGAGGCAGGGTCCCAATTGAGAAGAAGGTTCTGAATGTCATTGCTCGGTATTGGTTTGGTTTCATCAACAGCACCCTGATGCCATCTCAAAATGAATCCATCATCCGACATCCAAAATTTGCACTTCTAGGGTGCATTATTGATTACGATAGGCTAAATTTGGGGTCTATTATCGCACAGGAGATGACCATGAGGGCAAAACAAAGTCAGACCTCCTTGCCTTTCCTTGTTCTGATCAGTGATCTGTGTCGCCGAGCTGGTGTGCCATTGTGGTAAAGACTGATGTTGAGGTGACACCTACTTTATCTACTGACATACGGAGGATCGAGGCGGAGTACACAAAGGATGAGGCTGAGCGGAGGAAAGCAACACATGGTAGACACCTCTCCGGTGATTGATGTTGAGGCCATGGAGGCCGATGCCCCTCAGTCTATGCCGGAAGTTGAGCCGACAAGTATACCCAGCTCCTCCACATCTACTAAACCTATTTCTGCTACTACTTCCCATCCCCAATTGACACAGCCCCTGATTTACAAAATGGGCAACCTTGCCTATTCTACCGACGTGAGGGCTTCTAGAGTTGAGGCAGTTGTTACCTCTATGATTGAGTGGGCTATTGAAGCTGCACCTTCTCCCATTCGGGAGGAGTTAAGGGTACAGCGGGAGTTGACTAAAGCCCACAACCTTGAATTGGCCACTCTCACCTCTAGGATTGAGGCATGTGAGCAGAGTGGGAGATAGCATGCCGAGTTGACAGCCTTGAAGGTTGATGTTGCTGACCTCCTGCGTGATGTGGACGATCTGAAGTCCACAGATATTAATTACTATGTTGTGGGGAGGAGTGGATATTCTTTAGGGCCTCAGTTCTGAGTTCCCAACTATTTCTGAGATTCTTTCGGTTGTTGTGACCGAAGATTCTACTACAGTTGATAGGGATGGAGAGTCAGATGCGCCAGAGACGGATGATGATGAGTTAGAGACACGTGAGGAAGCGGTATGTGAGGATTTGAGGATCTTGAGGGTGAGATGGTCAGAATGGTTACTGAGACTTCCTTGCGCGACACATCAATGATAGGTTCTAATGGGTCTCAGCTTATGGAGGAGGTCGTTGCGCAGCCATCCAGTGTTGGAGGAGAGCCGGGCACTGATGCCTAGATTGAGGCTACCCCAGATATATAACGTTCAATTCAGGCTTAGCCTGACAGGGGGATCTTTACTCTCTTGTATTTTTATCTACCTTTGATACATTTGTTTTCTCATTCACATTGAGGACACTGTTTAGTTATTTTGGTAGGGTGAAGGTATTTTGACACCTAACCTCTTGATTGTATTTTGTTTTGTTTTGGATATTGTTTTTTTATGTTATGTTTTTGTTGTGTTTTGTAAAAAAACTGCTCTTCTTGGAATGCGAATGAATGTGGGTTTATCTCAATTATTTCTCACTTGATTGCTTGATCTTTGAATGTGTTAATGTTCTCTTGTCTATTTGAGTGTCGGTTGTGACCAATACCGATGACTTAAATAGTTTTTTTGATGAACAATATGTTGTGCGAGTCCAACGAGGAAATTTGAATTGCATAAGTCTTGTGTGAACTCTTAGCATCTCATTGTGACTAGCTGAATTGTCGAGGTGAGTTTTTGCAATGACCGTTGGACGCAAGCTTAACTTGTAGAGTCATGATCGATGATTGTGTTGAATGTCTTGTGTGGTGAGGTTTACATGAAATATGTGCATGGTGATATCTAGAACTTGCCCTGTTGGTCCGATTGACTAATTTTGGTGAATGAAGGAAATGATCTTCGGCATAAATCTTTGAGAGTGAACCTAATTGTTATACCTTTTGTGTGACCACTTTGTGAGTGTGTGAACCTAGCTTGGCACCATTTGAGACTAACCTTTTCTTTGGATGAAAAATGAACACAAATGGCCTTGTCCTCCCTACCTAAAACCTTTATGAAACATTGGTTTGTTTGAATAGCCAACTTAGGCCAAAAGCCTAAGTTGGGGGTGTGGTAATAATGAGAAAAGAAATCGAGCAAGAAGTTCATGAAATTCATCCTTGGAAAATTATGTTGAGGAAAAAGATGGAACCCCTCCATATATAAAAAAAAATAAAAATAAAAAGAAAGAGAGAAAAACAACAAGAGAAAATAAATGAAAAATTTGTATTAATTATGCATTGAGGAAATAAAAGGGGTGTCCGATGAGCTATACCAAAAATTTTGTGTGCTTTGAATATGCCAAGTATGGGTTGTGAAGATGAAAAGAATGAAAGAAAAGGAAAGAAGTGAAATTTGAGCCATGCTTCATGAAGGTAGAAGTCCCTAAGCCAGAATGATCATACCTTTACCCTCAGCCCAATTACAAGTCTTGAAAGACCTTTTAGATCTTGCATGAGCCGAATGATATGTTGGTTGGAAAATACGGGCAAGCCTATGGGTAAAATCGTGCATGTATTTCTCATTGAAAGCATGAGAGTTGATTTTGGTTCCTTAAATTGTAATCTTTGATTGGCTTTGTGAGAGCAGGAAATCATTCTTGATGTGAGGATATTCGAATACTCTTGTTGAGCATGAATTTGCATTTGATGTAAGCATTGTGAGCTTGAACTCTATTTGATGATGCCTAGTCATAGTTTGAAACTTTTAGTGCACAATTGAACATTGCATGTGTGGATTGAACCTTGTGTGCATCCATGTTGAGTGTCAAGTAGCACTATTTGTAGACATCCATTTTGGCCTGATTGATCTTGTATTTTACTTGAGGACAAGCAAAAGTTTAAGTTGGGGTGTTGATATTTGACTCATTTAGGGCTTATTATTTAATGATTTAGTGTCCTCAATGCCTATTTTACACTCATAACTGATGTTAATATGTTGATATGCAGCAACGAAGGCTTAAGAGTGAGGCAAGGACATTTTGATGCCAAAAGGAACAAAAAAATTGAAAAAGTTGAAGAAAAGAGAAGTTGGAGCTCGCAAAATCTACTCAGCGGCTCGCCGAGTGGGCCTCCTGCTCGTCTAAAGTTCCAGCAAAGTAGCCCATGGACCAAACCAACTTGGAAAGCAAAATGGTGATTCAACGACATGCCGAATGTGTCGGCGATAGAGATCAAGCTCGCCAAAAGTTCCAAAACAATTTCATGGAGGAGCCAAGCCAAAAGGCGAGAAGAAGGGCAACTCGGCGAATCGCCGAATGGGTTGGAGATCCCGACTTACTTCACCGAGTTAACTCCATGCTGGAATTTGGGAAACGTATAAATATAATTTTTGAAAGAAGAAAAGGAGTTCCACATTGTTTACTTCTGGGTTTTTGAGAGTTTTTACATTTTTGAACATTGTTTAACATTTTTAGTAGAGTTTGGGATTTAGATTTGGAGATTGTGAGATTTTAGCTTCAATTTCAACATTTGGGGATTGCAGATCGTTAACAAATCAGATGGAAAACTTTGTTGGTAACTATTTCTTGCCTTTCACTATGCTTAGCTAAAACCCTTTACCTTAGGGGTGTGATCATGTAGTCAAATGCATTAATTAGCTAATGGATGTTATCAATTGCTGATTTTAATGTTGTTTTGAAGTGGGTTCAATTATTTGTTCATGTTTTAATTGATGAATTGAAGTTGCAAATTCGATTCTAGTTTAGCTCTCTATGCTTGCTTGAGAAAGAGGTAATAGAGCAGAATGATATATTGATAGTTGTATTGATTGTGTCTTTAAAATCTAGCTTGAGAAAGTGGATTTGATTGCATCTTTACAAACGCAGCTTGAAAGAGTGGGTTAATTAAAGAATTGGGTTGTTTGGTAGTGTTAAGCTTGTTGAGGTTTGAGAGAACTCACTTGAAACGCAATAGTTGATTGAGAGGTGGATATTGTATCCAAAACATAGCCTACCCATTAAGATTCAAAAATTTAAGCAACTAGTAACCACCCATTACGCGAAATTAACATTCGACTGATCACATTCCTAAAGTCTGATCTCTAATTGTCTACTTCCCGTGCTAAGTAATCTTTGTCATAAATTGGTTACTAACTCCCCCCATTTGATATTAATTATTGAAAGTTTGTGATATGTTTTCATGTGACGAAACATTGACATCTACAAATGATTGGGCACGCTAAAGATCTGGAGACACTATTTATATGGCGTTCATGTTGATATCTTCATAGATCATAAAAGTCTTCAATATATCTTTAGACAGAAGGAGTTAAATCTGCGACAACGTCGATGGCCTGAGTTACACAAAGACTACGACGTGGATATTTTATATCATCCAGGAAAGGCGAAAATGATAGCCGATGCCCTCAGCTGAAGATCTATGGGTAGTTTATCCTATTTAGGTGTTGAGAAGCGTGAGCTAGCGCGAGAGCTTCATCAGTTAGCTAGCTTGGGAGTCAGATTGTTAGAGGCAGACGATAGTGGAGTCACAATTCAGGACACAACCGTATCATCCCTAGTTGTAGAGGTAAGAGCACGGCAACAGGAGGATCCTAGCTTAGAGCAGCGCAGAGCCAATGCTCAGGATCAGCAGTCTTTAGCATTTGATATAGCAGGAAATGGAGTCCTCAGATACAGTGGTCGATTGTGTGTTCCGGATGTTGCAGGGAATCGACATCATATTATGGAAGAGGCACATCATTCCTGTTATACTATTCACCCTGGTTCGACAAAGATGTACCATGATATTAAGGAGATCTATTGGTGGCACGGGATGAAGAAGGACGTTGCTGAGTTTGTGGCACAGTGTCCTAACTGCCAACAGGTGAAGGTTGAGCACCAAAAGCCCGCTGGGCTAGTCCAGGAGATAGCCATTCCTTTGTGGAAGTGGGAAGTAATTAATATGGATTTTATTACAGGATTACCTCGATCGCGTCGTAAGTTTAACTCTATTTGGGTAATTGTTGTTAGACTAACAAAATCAGCCCACTTCATACCAGTAAGGGTTAATTTTACAGTGGAAGACTATGCATGGCTCTATATTAGAGAGATTATTAGGCTACGCGGTGTCCCACTATCTATTATCTCTGATAGAGGAGCACAATTTACCGCTAACTTCTGGAAGTCCTTCCAGAAAGGACTAGGGACACATGTTAATCTCAGTACAGCCTTTCACCCTCAGACAGATGGCCAGGCTGAGCGCATAATTTTGACACTAGAGGATATGTTACTGGCGTGCGCACTAGACTTCAAGGGAAGTTGGGATGACCACTTGCCTCTTATTGAGTTTGCATACAATAATAATTATCATTCCAGCATCGGGATGGCACCTTATGATGCTTTGTATGGGAGAAAATGTCCCCCATTGGATGGTTTGAGGTAGGTGAGTCAGGGTTAATTGGACCCGACTTAGTACAGCAGATAGTGGAGCAGGTTAAGCTCATTCGGGAGAGGTTGCTAACAGCTCAAAGCCGACAGAAGTCATAGTCAGATGTGCGACGAAGGGACTTAGAGTTTTGTGTCGATGACTAGGTATTCTTAAAAGTCTCGCCTATGAAGGGTGTTATGACATTCGGAAAAAAGGGCAAGCTTAGTCCAAGATTCATTGGGCCATACCGGATCCTTCGGAGGATAGGATAAGTGGCTTATGAGTTAGAGTTGTCGTCAGGGCTATAATCGGTTCATCCGGTATTCCATATATCGATGCTACAGAAGTGCATAGGAGACCCTTCTAGGGTTGTCCCTGTTGAGGATGTTCAGATCTCAAAGGAGTTGTCCTATGAGGAAACTCTAGTTGCAATATTATATCGACAGGTCCGAAGGTTGAGGACCAAAGATATGGCTTCTGTTAAAGTACTATGGAGAAACAAAAATAGGGAAGAGGAGACGTGGGAAGCTGAGGATAGAATGAGATCCAGATATCCTCAGTTATTTTAGATTCCACAATGGTAAAAATATCAATATTGATTAGCACAGTGAGGTAGGATATCCATTTAGGTTTTTTATTGTTGGTTATTATTGTTGTTGTTGTTGTATTTTTTCTCGTAGTATTATTGCAGAGCTATGGTGCTTAACTATTTGTATCGTCCAGTGAGGTGCTTAGGTTGTAATCTTTTGCATTTCAGGTTCCTGGATATTATGGGTATGGAGTACACTTTTCCAAATTTTGGAAACTACTAAGGACTTAACCGCGTGGCTTAGATTTTTCAATCGAGGACGAATGTCTCTAAGGGGGGGAGGATATAACACTCCGACTTTTCGGAACTCTAATTTAACTCGTACCTTCGTCGAAAAACAAAGAGGGTGAGTAATAAATTAAGAATGATGTGGTATGTCATGTTTTAAGTCTTCAAGGGTTGTATCTCAAGTTTTTAAGTTAGGTAAGTTGCAAAATAAAAGTTGGCGAAAGTTATCATAAGTTCCTTTTTAAATATTTCTCTGAAATTTAGGTCAAATGTCTCAGAGGTTTTCTCTCAATATATAAAGAGTTATGGGGCCTACAACCTAGAAAATCGAAGTTCTACGAGTTTAGTTTCCAACGCATCAAACCGTTTGTTCAAACGACTTTAGAATAGAGAGATATTCGCATTTTCAAGAGACTGCACAAGCAAGCACGTGAGATGGGTCCCCTAAGTCGGTGGAAGCTTATAAGATAGCATCTTCTTCATTTTTCTTCATTCCAGCTCATAAGAAACCCACAAAAATTAGAGAATTACTCCTCAAATCATCCTTGGGTGTTCATGATCTCTTCTTGGCTCCTTATCGAAAATTGCCCTACGTGGCGAGCTCGTCATTTTGGTATAGTTTTCATTGTGAATTGAGCGGTGTAGCTCCGTGGAGGTTCTTGCAGCAGAGTTTTATTCGGTGTTTTGATTTTATTCAAGTGTTCTGGGCATGTAAAGAAAGTTAGGAACCATATTTTATCGGTTTATGGATACCTTAGCTCTTAGATAGTAATTTACGATAGTAATCCGTATCGATGTCGAATTGTCGTAGTATTCTTGTCCTTAATTACTGATTGATTTTACTTTTTGTTAGTGTTGTAGTGGTGTGGACAAAGGTATTTTCAGCATAAATTATAAAGGAAAAGGTATGTTAAGGCTATTCTCTTCGTTCGGCATGTTTACTTAGAGTTTGGGAGTGATATAATAGGGTAGTTAATGTTGGTGATCTTGTAGATGTAATTGTGAGTGGTTGGCTGATTTAGTGGTTATAAACCCTCATTTTAGGGACTCATAATCTGTTAAGAACAACCTAAGTTAGGAACTACTTGGAGACTATTCATATATATTGTTTAAAGGTAAATTGCTCGCCTTTAGCCTATTCAATTGTTTGTTGTCTCCCTTGGGGCTATTGTTGTTAGCTGTTGAGCTATGAACTGCCTGTGGGGGCTATTATGTTGTCTAAGAGGACTATGTTACTGTCTAAGAGGGCTATGTGTTGCCCACGGGGCTATATTGATGCAAAAGAGTATTATGTGTTGCCTACGGGGATACTTTGACTCCAAAGAGGGCTATGTGTTGCCTACAGGGCTATGTTGATGCAAAAGAGGGCTATGTGCATCCCACAGAGCTATGATGGTGCCTAAGAGGGCTATGCACTGCCTATGGGGCTATATCGTTGCCAAAAAGGGAACTTCTTACAAAGACAAGGGGCTACCGATAGGGGTATGTAGGTTGATTTGGCACCTTGTGGGCTTATGGGGGCCTAGGTAAGTGGTGTGTTGTTTGTACCTGCCGAGCTTATGGGGGCTTGGTTAGGTTGTTGTTTGATCATTTGTTTGTAATTTTAGATTCAGTAGTGGGTTAGCATGCTTATCTAAATTTTGA
>JAJONR010010042.1:0-15890 GCA_029582245.1 Solanum etuberosum
TATATTCTTTTTATTTAGTTTTTAAGCTTTTGTATGCTTGAGTTAGTCTTCCGCTTGTAGTCAGCCAGGATGAGGGTTCGCTTGGGGACCAGCAATGGTTCTCGAGTGCCGGCCACGTCCAGGGTGTAGGCTCGGGTCGTGACATGATATTACTTAGTGTTGAGATTAGGAGGTTAATCTCATCGTTGTGGTGTAAACTGTGTTTTACTTTTGCTTGAGAAGATTAGTAAAAACAGTTTGAAAAATCCTGTGAGACAGGTCGTGGTTTTACTCCCTTGAGCAAGGAGGTTTCCACGTAAAGTATTGTGTGTTCTTTATTTCCTGTATTTACTTTTGAGTATCATAAATTGTTGGAAGGACCTGGTCTTATCGTAGTTAGTGGGCACATACATTCTAACACTTTCTCTTATCACAAGCCTTGTTGAAATAAACCTAGGATCTTAAGGTACCAGGTGCCTTAAGCTACGTGTCATTATTGGCTCAAACTCCAATTTGGGTAGCACATCATCAAGTCATCTCAATTAATACTTCAATCAGACATTACACTTAACTCATAACATGCTTTACGCAATAACTTGTCACTCAAGCTAAATCTAAGAAAGTAAGACATAACTTACTTCAAAATCGAACCGCAAACCCTCAAACTATCATAACGTAGTTTTTTTGCGAACACGATAGGTCCTTTGGTAATGTTGTCCCCAAGAATTTCTTTATCCACATATGCGACCAGGCACCCACGATCGCAAAGAAGGAATTTGTCCTGCACCAGATACAACTCATAACAATTGCAAAATCATATCGAAACATAGACTCAACCCTCAGAAATTATTTGAAAACCTCTAAATATAAATCAATAGTGCAAATTCATCATTAAACAAATTCGTACCTAATGAAAATATCAAATCACAAGTCCAGGGTCATCTTGATTGATTGTCAACCATGGTCAATTCAAAACTTAAGAAAATAAAATCTACCAAAGATCCAAAATATCACTGAAAGACTCGAGAATCATGTCAAACCTCCAACCACGCCATAAATAGCCCTCCAAATCTAGTGGAATCATTAAAATTTGGATTCAACCTTGCCAAACTCAAATACTGACATTGGTCAAAATTTCAAGTTTTCACTTTTAAAACTGAAATATATCCTCAAAACGTATCTGATCACCTCGAGAATTGTGTCACTCATTCTGAAGTCATAAACAGCTGACCACAACTATGGGGATGGTTAAATAGGGGAAAAGAAGTAAAAATCACAAAACAACCTTGAGAGCCATTACGTATTTTTTTTCTTATATATGTTGTTTTTTTTTTGTTTAAATATAGTTTAGTAATTTTATATGTATGTGTTTATGTATTAATTAAAAAAAATTATGACAGAAGAATTTGTGGATCCAACATGACAAGAATTTATATATATATATATATGAAAAAACCAAAGTCAGTTTGCTCTATAAGAAATTAATAAGTAATGTTTTCCACCAAAAGACACACCTTGACACGAGAAAGAAAAATCTTATTTCTTTTATTTTCTTGTCCTTTTCTTTCATGAATTAAACTGCTTTTAAATCTTGTTGTATAGATGATTTCATTTTCATATTTTACCAATTGAGTCTTTTTTATTATTTTAGTGGTTCCGAAAATAATTTGATTAATTTCTTTTTGTTGATATTACATAAAAAAAATAAAAATCAACCTTCTAAAAATAAAGAATTCTCTTTAGATCACATACAAAAAAAGAGAGAAGAAAATTCAACTATAATCTTGTGATTAATAAACTTGTTAATGCATGATTTGTTTTATTTATCCATTGACAAACATGGATGAAGCTCCAAACAGTAACATATATATTGATAATACTTATATTATACCATAGGGCTATGATTTTCGTAAAAAAGGTGAACATTATTCCTAGAACTTCAATAGAAAATGCTTCTACAAATTATCATCAAAATTATGACAATATTTCAGAATTACCACCACCAATATTCCTAGTAGTTCATGAATAGATAAGAATTCTTCAAAATAACTTATCGGATTACCCATAATAAAGACAAGGACTATTCATTAACTTATATATTTTTTCCTGAGAGAAAAGAATGTTTTCATGCTACAAGAGGAAGGAGGAACAAGGAAAATTAGTACTAGTGAAAGGAGAAATCAAGAAAAAATTAAAATCAATTACTTGGTCCCTATGCCTAATTTTAAACATGGTGACATTATTAATATTTCAAGTATGAGGGAGCAAGAGAACCATAAAACCAATAACATGATTCTGAATTCTCCAACAACCTATGCTAAAAATTCTTATTTTGGGGAAATTAGAAAAAGAGTCGTCCATGAAATCAAAGTTTACCATCGATCATCCTTTGAAAATTTAGAAAAGTACTTGGAAAGAGAAAGAAAACATTGAATCCAACAATGACACACTTATACCAAAAATTCCATGTCCGAAAAGAGATTTCATGAAGCCAATTGATCATCCTATTTTTCGAATAGAGCGAAAAAAAATCCTAGAACCAATGTGTCGTGATCCTCAATCAAATAACTAAGATGATCAGTTGGCTTTATGGAATATCTTTCCAAACATGAAGGCTTAGGTGGGTCATTGGATTTAGGGTTTTGTTGCTTATTTCCAAGTACATTTTAAAATTTCCAAAGGTTGATCAATGAAACACTTTGATTTCATGGACGACTACCATTCTAATTTTCCAAAAACTCAAATTTCGGGTAAGATAATTGGAAAATCATGTTATTAATTCTAGGGTTCTCGTTCTCCCTCCTACTTGAATTATTAATAATGCCACATTTTTCTCCATAAATTTAGGCATAGGGATTAAGTCATTGATTTTAGGATTTTTTTTTCTTGATTTCTCGCTTTACTAGTACTAAATTTACTTGTTCCTGCTTCCAGTTGTAACATGGATACATTCTTTCCGCCCATGGAAAAAATATAAGACAATGAGTAGTCATCATCTTTATTAAGGGTGTTATATTCTAGGTGTTTTGATGATCCTCACAAATGCAGGGACCCGGTCCCTGGCAGAGTGCTCTCATCCAGATTTAAATGAGGTACAGCTGTAAAGCTGTCATGTCAGGTGGTAGGTGAAAAGTGCAGTGTACTGCACCAATAGGAAGAGGGACGAGATTGTCTGTTTCAGTGGCTCACAAATGCAGGGACCCATCCCTGGCAGAGTTCTCTCCATCAGATGTATAATGGTGTACAAATGTAAAGCTGTCATGTCAGTGGTTGGTGAGGCGCCAACATACTGAACCAATCAGAATGGATGAGGTTGTTTGTCCAACGGTTAATAACTCTTTATGGTTGATATATTCAATATGAAAAACAACATATTAAATTCATTAATTCAAAAGAGGAAGAGAGCCAGTAAGCCTTTTCAAGAACTCACAAAGAACATTGCAAGAAACCTGGTCCCTGCAAGATTGCCTATATGAAAAGGTGACAAGATAGCCTGTCAAAAAAGTTTCCACCTCTGATGTGGTAGGTCCACAACTTTTTGAACAGCAGGCTCTCAGCCAATGGGCGGTCCCAAGGAGTTTGTGTCTTTTTCCATATAGTCTCTTCTCCAAAACACAAACTCAAGATTTGGCAAACAAAAAAAACTCACAAGCTTAAAAGAGAAAGCCATCTTCAAAGAAGAACTCAAGCACAAGAACACATACAACAAGGACCTGATCAACTAAAGAAGTACTTTCCGTACCTGCTGTTGTTCTTGAATGTTTGTATTGAGCTAAACTTGTAGGATTCGTTTCACTCTTGTTAGAAACGTTTCAAACCTTTGTTTGAGTCTTTGTAAGAACATTGTTAGAGTTAACTTTGTGTCTTACGGTTAAAGTCTATATTAATCAGTGAGGGTTAGTATAGTGGGCAATGGATGCATTGTTTTGGTTCGTTTAAATAATAAGAATATTACTTAGTGTGGAATTAGGGTGTTAGTCTCACTATTGTGGTTGTAAACTGTGTTTCACTTTTGCTTGAGAAGATTAGTGAAAACAGTTGGAAAATCCTGTGTGACAGTTCATGGTTTTACTCCCTTGAGCAATGAGGTTTCCACGTAAAACTCTTGTGCCTGTTTTTACGTTGTGCTATTTATTTTCTGCACTTTTATTCTGTCGGGGACCTGGTCCTGTGAACACTGGTGGACGCATACATTCCAACAATTGGTATAAGAGCTTGGGCTCTCTATCTGGTTAACACCAAGAGAGAGAATCCTGCAAGGAATGACGACTCCACTGAACCAGCAAAAAAGTCACTCTCCTACAAGGCCACCTCTTTTTAATGGTCAGTTCTATAGACACTGAAAGATTCAAATGACTGACTATCTCATGGCTGAGGACATCGAGGTATGGAGTGTTATATGTGAAGGTCCTTATGTTCCAACTATGGAGGTTAAAGATGGAGAGGTCACAAGAGTCATTCCCAAAACTCGACAACAATATAATTACTCTGATAGAAGATTAGTCCAGAAAAATTACAAAGCCAGGAAGCTACTGATGTGTGGCATTCGAGTGAATGAATACGATCGATCTCATCTTGTGAATCAGCCAAGGAAATCTGGGATCTGCTGAGAACAACTTATGAGGGCACTGAGGAAACAAGGAATTCTAAGCTAGATCTCCTTACTACTCAGTTTGAAAGTTTCATCATGAAAGAAGGTGAACCCATTCATGAAATGCGCACCAGATTCTCCACCATTACAGATGAGCTCATGTTTCTTGAAGAACCAGTCCCTGTCGGCAAGCAAGTCTCTAAGATACTGGAAATTCTTCCCAGATCTTGGACAAATGATTTTGTGACTGGTGATGAGACAAGGAAACCTGACGTAGTGACGCTGTATGCACTATTTGAGCATCTTCAAGTTCATGAGATGCACAGAAAAATGAAGGGTCTCATTCTCAAGGGTGAAGACAAGAGGACAGATCTGATTGTTGATGTTGATCAGAAGAAAGATGCAAAAAGGGATAAATTACTTGCTTCCAAGGTGTCACAAAGTGAAACCCATGTGAATAAATGAGAACATGGACTATTTCACCCAAAGTTTTCAAAAGTTCTTGACAGAACGTGGAGATTTCATAAAGAAAGAAAATCATGACAGTGCTACAAGCTCTAGTGGCGTGTGTTACAAATGTGATCAACCAGGTCACTCCATTAGAGACTGCCCTATGCACAAAGCTGACCACGGGGAATATGTCAAGTCTAGAGAAGGTGAAAACAACGAGGGGGACCAGGTCCGTGACAAGTTAAACAGAAGAAAAGCTGTTTATCAGGCGATGAAAAAGGATCTGGATACATGGGAAAATTCCTCAAGTGATTCAGATGATGCTGAGCACTCTGATGATGCTTTCGTGGCAAAGTCTGATGAGGAAGATGCTGATGAAAAGGTAACGCTATCATATTTCAAGCAAAACTTGAATACCTTTTCTACTAGTAAATTGAGAAAGCTAGTTGTTGTACTACTTGATTTGATAAGTGAGCTAACAACTGAGAATGATCTCATGAGCAATAGCCTAGACATCTCTCAAGATGGAAAAATTGCTTTAGTTTCCTAAATATCTGATATTGAAAATCAAATTGTTGTTCTAGAAGCTAAAAATCTAGAACTGAAGGAAAAGATAAAAGGGGTAACTAATACAGTTTTTAAAGGAAAGAACAAGGCCAACAGCTTGCAGCTGGAGCTTGAGAATGAGCTGCACACTGCTGAAATGAAGATAAAATTAGCTCTAGAAAGAAATCTGGTGCTGGAGATGGACCTGGTCCGTGTAAAAGAGGAACTTGAAAAATCCCTCAAATGGACCAATTCCTCTAAGATCCTTACAAATCTAATTGGTCAAGACAACAACAGTAGAAGAGGGTTCGGCTGTAAGAAGATAGATCCCCCATACAATCCTCATAGCAAATCTGTTTCTGATGCTGATAATCTGTTGTGTGTACATTGTGGTCGAGATGGACATCTTAAGAGAGATTGTCCTGTTTTGAAAAAATATGGAGGAAGTTCGTCAAACTATTCCAAACAGAGGAATAGATTGAAAAAGGGACCTGGTCCTGCTTCTGGTCTCAAGTTGAAGAAAACTAGTCTGCCTTACTGGACAAAAGACTTTCTTATCACTCCGTTATCTGCTTACTGGGAACCCCGTCTCAAATGGGTTCCCAAGGCTAACAAGTGATTTGCTGTGCAAGTGAGACGAAGTAGTAACAGTCAGTGGTGGTTCATGATTTGAGCATCACGAAGTAGTAACAGTCAGTAGTGGTTCATGAATTGCGGATGCTCAAAGCACGTGACTGGGAAAACTAAAAACTTCCTCTCTCTCAAGGCACTTCAATGTGGAGGTGTCTCTTTTGGCAATGGCAAGAAATGGTACATTTTTGGTGTAGGCAGGACTTGAAAGTCTATGGAACACTCTTTTGAAGTTGTGTACTATGTCAATGGGTTGAAGTACAGTCTTCTAAGTGTTTCACAGATTTGTGATAAAGGAAATAAAGTCAAGTTCCTATCAGATAAATGTGTGGTCACAACTTGATCTCTCAGATGATGATGACAAGAAGGAGATGCAAGAACATGTACTGCTGATCCAAACACTGCTCGTTGTAACATTCTCACTTTCCTTGATGCTCAAGGTGAGAATACTGATCTATGATACATGAGACTTGGTCAGTTGAGCTCTTCTCTCTAAGAAAACTTGTGTCAAGGGACCTGGTCCATGGTCTGCCCAAAATAAAATTTGCAGATGAAAAAGTTTATGATGTTGGTGTTAAAGAGAAGCAGATCAGACTATCTTTTAGGTGGAATAAGCAGGCTTTTAATCTTTCAAAGAACTTTCGGGCTGAAGTGGTGAATGCTACATTTTCTGTGACCAAAAGGATGATATTGGGAAGTTTGATCCCAATAATGATGAAAGAGTATTTATGTGATATTCTTCCTCCAACAAGGCTTATCCGGTGTATAAAATGTGTGCATTGAAAAAGGTGTTTATGTGATTTTTGATGAGTCTAGAAGAATTGAGAAGTTGCAAAACAAACAAGATTCTGAGATGGAAGAGCTGTTTCAGATTCAGAGAGATGGTCTAAACAGTGAGCTTGCTGAAGAATATCCTCTTCATGAATCCAACAACCCCAAGGAAGCTGATGCAAATGATGAACCTGATAAGGGACCCGGTCCACTAGACAATGCTGAACAAAGATGATGCAGTTCAAACTGATAATGTGAATTCTGAAGCTGACAGGTTGTCCAAGTTCCTCTTAAACATGGTTTCAAAAAGGAAAGGTACACTAAGAAGCTGCTCAAAAGGCTTAATATACTTGATGTCAAGACAATTGATACTCTCATGGGGACCAACTTAATGCAGAATGCTGATAGATCTGGTCCAGATGTAAATGATGCAAAATGTTAGGATTTATGCAAGATTCCGAGATTGTCCAACAAAATCTCATTTGAAGGCTGCTCAAAGAATCCTAAGACATTTGAAGAAGACAGGGACCTGGTTCGATTTTGTCCATCAGGAGACTTTTTGATTTGGAGGAATATGGTGATGCTGATCATGCTGGATATCCAGTTGGTAGAAAGAGTACCTCATGAATGGCGTATGTTCTAGGCTGATCTTTCACTCATGGGGAACGAAAAGGCAAGATTCAATTGCTCTTTCAACAACTGAGGCAGAGAAGCAATGTAGCAAGTGCAGCTTGATGTGATCAACTCTTGTAGATTAAGCAGCAGCTTGAATCTCTTAGAAGACCTGGCTGAGATAGTCAAACTGAAGTTGGGAATGCTGAAACCTGATTGAATAGATCCTGCCTGAAGCAATCAACCCTCTCATGACTATGCAAAGGGAGCAGGTATCCTTGTCTTTCATTTATGTATGTTTTAGGAAGTTCAGCCTCATACCTTTTGTAGGTATACACATATGGCAAAAGGGCTGAAGGAAAAGAGAGGTCAGGACAAATCTAGGCAATCACATTCAAACTATAGAGAGGAACCCGGTCCGTTCTCGAAGGTTAGCACTCTTAACATTGCAGTTTGAATTATGCATGAGAACTGTTGCAATAGCCACATGTCAGTCATTCAGGTATCTGACCGTTGTCCCATCTTTTGAATACCAAAATGACACTTTCTTTCACATAATACACCATTTCACTTCCTTTATACTTCATATTTCTTTTCAAATCCCCTTCCAAAATCAGAGATTCTTAAAACCCTCTTTTCTCCTCTCTTAAAAACACTTCAAATGGGTAAACCTTTTTGTTCTTATTGCAGAATTTTCTGATGAAGATGTTTTTAAGTGTGAAGAGGGACCGGGTCCAACAAGCAAAAACAAGGTGGAAAAGATGATGTTCAAAAAGGAAAAGGTTGATATTCTAAGAACTTAAAGTATTCTGAATAGTAGAGTGTCTGACCTTAAAAAAATGAAAAATAAATGAAAAAAAAAAAATTGAAATGGTTCCTCGGATATTGATCTGTTCATCTCGGAGGCCTTGATTAGTTTGATTTTACCAATCTTTCTGTCATGAGAAACTCAAGCTAGTGTTGGAAGTTATGACAGTTGATCTGGCTAACAAGGATACTGAAATAGGTTGCCTGAAGGTTCAACTTCTGATTCAGCACTATCAGAGGGACCAGGTTGAAATATTTTTTAAAAAAAAACTAGCAGCCCTGAAGATTCAACATGAAGCCTGGGCAGCAAAGAATGTGAACTTCAAGAGAGGCTTCTGAAGGAACCATGTTAAGGGATATGCTACAGTAATTCTATTCTTCCAATCCCTTACTCCTAAGTCATCCCCTCTCTTCCTAAACTCCCATGTCAGTCCTCCTCGTTCTCTATCGGAACTCAGTGGGCATTATCTTGGTTCTCATTCGTAATACTATGTGCAATGCTTTGATTGCTGATCTTTTATTTATGAATGAAAAATGCCTTGTTTCTACTGACTTGCCTCATTACTTTATGCATTTTTACTCATGCTCAGTGTTGACCAAGCGGCCATGAATTTGCTTGAACTGCACTTCTGTCATCTTAGTTTACTGCTTTAATCTTTTTTTATGATGTCAAAAGGGGGAAAATTGTTAAGGTATGAGTATGAGATCAAAATGATTTAGCTACTTGAAGAGGACATGGTCATCCCGATAGGGGGAATCAATGATAGGGGAAATCAATGCTACTTGAAGAAGGCATGGTCATGTTGCTGATAAGGGGAAGCAGTGTTGAACAAGTTTGTCATCATCAAAAAAGAGGAAAATGCTATTTTGTTGATGATGAGAAGTTTTAATGATTTGAAAAACTTAGGACTAATCCAGTTACCTGAGGAGTCTTATTGATAGGGGTAACTGGTAAGTAAGTTTGTTATCATCAAAAAGAGGGAAAATGTTATTTAGAAGATGATGTAAGTTTTGATGATTTAACAAACTTTGGGATCTAACAAGGGACTAGATCCTTGTTATTGGGACTGACGACAATGGAAATGAATGAATAAACTCAGTGTGAGAAATATTTGTGTGTCATCATCAAAAAGGGGGGAAATGTTATATTCTAGGTGTTTTGATGATCCTCACAAATGCAGGTACCCGGTCCCTGGCAGAGTGCTCTCGTCCAGATTCAAATGGGGTACAACTGTAAAGTTGTCATGTCAGGTGGTAGGTGAAAAGTGCAGTGTACTGCACCAATAGGAAGAGGGACGAGATTTTCTGTTTCAGTGGGTCACAAATGCAGGGACCCGTCCCTGGCAGAGTTCTCTCCATCAGATGTATAATGGTGTACAAATGTAAAGCTGTCATGTCAGTGGTTGGTGAGGCGCCAACGTACTGAACAAATTAGAATGGACGAGGTTGTTTGTCCAATGGTTAATAACTCTTTATGGTTGATATATTCAACATGACAAACAACATATTAAATTCATTCATTCATTCAAAAGAGGAAGAGAACCAACACACCTTTTCAAGAACTCACAAAGAATATTGCAAGGGACCTGGTCCCTGCAAGATTGCGTATATGAAAAGGTGACAATATAGCCTGTTAGAAAAGCTTCTATCTCTGATGTGGTAGGTGCACAGCTTTCTGAACAGCAGGCTCTCAGCCAATGGGCGGTCCCAAGGAGTTTGTGTCTTTTTCCATATAGTCTCTTCTCCAAAACACAAACTCAAGATTTGGCAAAAAAAAAAAACTCAGAAGCTTAAAAGAGAAAGCCATCTTCAAAGAAGAACTCAAGCACAAGAACACATATAGTAAGGACCTGATCAACTGAAGAACTGCTTTCCGTACTAGCTGATGTTCTTGAATGTTTGTATTGAGCTAAACTTGTAGGATTCATTTCACTCTTGTTAGAAACGTTTCAAACCTTTGTTTGAGTATTTGTAAGAACATTGTTAGAATTAAATTTGTGTCTTACGGTTAAAGTCTATATTAATCAGTGAGGGTTAGTATAGTGGGCAATGGATGCATTGATTTGGCTCATTTAAGTAATAAGAGTATTACTTAGTGTGGGATTAGGGTGTTAATCTCACTATTGTGGTTGTAAATTGTGTTTCACTTTTGCTTGAGAAGATTAGTGAAAACAGTTGGAAAATCTTGTGTGACAGGTCGTGGTTTTACTCCCTTGAGCAAGGAGGTTTCCACGAAAAACTCTTGTGCCTGTTTTTACGTTGTGCTATTTATTTTCTGCACTTTTATTCTGTCGGAGACCTGGTCCTGTGAACACTGGTGGACGCGTACATTCCAAAAAAGGGTAATCTGTTAAGTTATCTTGAAGAATTCTTATCGAATGATGAAATATTCTCAGAATTTTGATGATAATTTGGAGAAACATTTTCTATTGAAGTGTTAGGAATAATATTCGGGTTCGTAGATTGCTTTTAAAAAAATACAAATATATTTGACTAGTCTACACCTTTACGAAAATGAAAACCCCTTGGTATTTACAAGAATTAAAACCTTCATTATTAATATTCATGTCACCATTTGGAGCTTCATCCATGTTTGCCAATGGATATAAAAAAATGATTTTTTTATTTTTTGGTTTACGATCTTGTAAAGATTCTTGGGGCCATTTTCTCTGTTTTGTGGTATTTTTGGCGTTTAGAGCTTTTCTGTGGTGATCATCGTTGAGATTGATAGTTTATTTACCTGGTTGTTCATTTGATTTTTTGTAAGTTTCTGTGTTTTGGAGCTTTTGAAGTTTATATGGTTGACTTCAGTCAAAAATTCAGGTAAACAACCTTAGAATGTAATTCTAATGGTTTCGGTAGCAACTTCGAAATGTTGAATTTAATCTAGAAGGACCTTTGGTTCGGATCTCGAGGCCTCCAGACTCATATTGAGTAACCTTGTAGCTTATGGCTAAAGCGAAGCTTGGGTGTGGGATCCACTTTTTTATTGAGACGACCTCTGTTGAAAATTTTGACAGTTCCATTGAGTTTGGAAAGTCGTTTCTAATTGGGTTGCATATTTGGATTTCGTTGGTGGGACCCCAAACCAATTCCAAGTGTCCGATGGAGACTTGATATTTTAGTCCCAATTACTGATGTACCGGCTACTGGTGATGCCGCTGCTGTGGAGCCTAGACTCGCACCTGGGACCTTGCTTCTGCGGAGCCAATGCCGCTCATAGTTGTTGGGTATATAGTAAGAATTAATGGAAAATGAAAGGAAGATGAAAAGAGGAATTTGAAAGGTTCTCTTATGCTTTAGTAAGAAAAAATATTTCTCCCTCATTGGTGGTGGAAAGAAAAGTTAAAGTGTTTAAATAGAAAACACTTCTACTAGTTGTTAAAAGGGTTGGAAAGATGGACCCCCTCGCGCCATTGTTGTCGTCGCTAGGCTACGGCTACGGCTACGACTTTGAAAAATGATCGCGAGATTATTTTTTGGACAAAGTTTATTTTAATTATTTATTTAATTATTAATTCAATTAAATTAATTAAAACTTTTTTAATTATTTAAATAATTAGCGGAAACGACCCAACCCAACTCGGATCCGCGCCACCGTGTTTTAAAACGTCTTTACCGTTTATTTGAATTTCCCACCGTTGGAAAAGACTGTTCTGTGAGGTTGTAACTTTCAGGAACAACCATGACCGTTCTGGAAGGTTGCAAACTTTCATGAATAGTCGTGTGGTTTCTGAAAGGTTTTAAGCTTTCGGAAACATTGCTTCTTGGCTATAAATACCTGTTATTCCTCAGTCTTTTTTCACTTACAAAAAATCTGAACTTTTTCTTCTTCTACACAATTAAATATTCGTGTACTTTACTGCCATTGAGTGACTCGCTAACACCACTGTTTTGGGTATCAATACACTGGTGAATAGAATCGTTCTATTCTGGAGGATCTATTCCATTTCAAACCTCGGATACTAGAGGGGAATAATTTCCTTAAGGGGACACTGTGCATTCAGTCGGCTCAATTTTCTTTCCTTTCAGTTTCATACATTTGTTACAGATTCTGGTATGTTTTACAATCATTAATTTATGTTAATGTTATTAATTTATGTTCTTCACTACATGATTTAAACTTTAGAGATTTACTGTTTCTGCAAAGTTTTGTTGTCGCTAGTATTGGTTTTAACTACATATTACCTAACACTAGTTTCATTAGCAGGTCTTGACTCCTGCAAAAGGGTCGTTGCTCCTGCAAGTTCGCGCCTAGAGAGACAGGTTCGCTCCTGCAGTGATTTAATCACTGCTCTTCCTTCATTATTTTATTTTCCGTTTGAGAGTGTTGATAGCTATTTTCTTGTGAAATTCATTGCATTGAGCTAAGAGTACCATGGGGGCATTGTTAAGTTCACTATTCACGCTCCTAAACCCATAAGTTCTCGTTTTAATTGTTGAATTTAGCTTTAAAATGGAATTATTAAACTACTTTCTTGTTTAACACAAACAAAGCTAAATTGAAAAAGCTTTTATCAATTTCACAAAGACAAAGCTAAATTGAAAAAAAATCTTCAACTAATTCGTCAGATGTAAATGATATATACTATTTCTAATATATCTTGCCAAATGTGAATGTGTAATCCTATAAAATAAAATGAATCACTCATTACAGTGTTTTTAAATTTTTAGATTGGAATAGTTGAATTATATCTTCAATGTTGAATTTACCACATACTCTAAGTCAGAAAATCTTTTGGATCTATTAAAAAATACTTAAATTTGAAGACATAATATCGATCGATTTTCTATTAGATTAGATACAACAACTAAAACTGAAATGTTGTTTAAGTGTGAATCTTTAAATGAAAATGAAGTATTTGCAAGTGAAGTTCATTAAAGCACAAAGGAATAAATTACTTGTACCTCATCAAATTAAAAAAAAAAAAATTACAAGAAAGAACTTACAACTTGGTGATTTGTTGATTCAATTATGAAGAATCCATGAAAAGGATTCAGCTGGAATTGAATTCTATAAACGTCATTGTCATCAACGTTCTCTGCAATGTTGTGAATGCATTTTATCCCGCCCGCAATAGGTTGAGTTGCGTTTATAATGGTTGAATGAGAGAGATTATTAAAAAAATATTTTTATTTTTATAGAAGGGGCAAGCGGCTAGGTTTTGGATAAAAACATTGTTGAAATTTGGTTTGTTCCCGTATAGAGTTGATAGTTTCGGCCCATATTTATAAAATCAGCCCATTAAATTCATATTTTAGTGAGTTGGATCACTTATATTTCAGTTAGGCAAATACAAAATGCAGTATATTATTAACACATAAAAATTTGGACAAATATAGGTAAAATATGGATATCCATATGCGAACTCATATTTGTAAATAGAAAAGAAATATTTTCCTTAAAAAATTTAAGAAAACATTTTCAAAATCCACCCAATGAATCCCCTATCAAACCCTCACATGATCCACCCACACCTATCTGCCTACCTCTACTTACCCAGTTGTATTACCCCCTCACCTGCCTACCCAAGGTCGAGAGTTATGTTCAGGGTCGAGATTTAGGTGCCTTATATGGAGTTGTGGTCTGGGATGGGAGAAAGTGTAACACCCCAGAAAATTTTCGAGCTAAGACTCAAACCATCCTTCATTGTGAGTAGGATTTACCAAGGAATAAAAAATTTCTTGAGTTTTAAGGTCACAAGATGTAGCACCTTGAGTTCCAAAAAGAACTAAATTGGAAATAGCAATATCTGAAATTTTGGAAGTTATGCTTAAGTTATGAGTTTTGGATCAACTTCAAACGATCATAACTCTCAGTACAGGATGAGTAAGGTGGGCTACAAGATAGCTAATGAAAGGTCTTTGAATTATATTTCTAATGCCACCGAGTTTGCTAAGTTTCTAGGTCGGATGAGTGAGATATTCCCTTTTGAAGTCAGACTGTCCAGTTAAGGCAAGTTACCCGAAAATAGTGAGGGATATTTTGGTCTTTTCCTTACCAAATCAGATTTAATTCGTTTTTAGTAAGGTTTTAAGGGTCTAATCCTATTAGGTTTATTTTTATAATCCTAATATACGCTTAGGGTTTTAGTTGAGAGTTCAAGAAGAGAAAAGAAGAGAAAAGAGGAGAAAGGAGGAAAGGATCAAGGCGTTCGTCGAGGTTCTTGAATTTTGTTGCAGATTTTCGCCATGGGTTTGATCCCTAAGAGGTATGTAAGCTTTCATAGTATTGAATTTATTCACCCAAACGCCAATCATGAGTTTCTTTTACGAATCTATCCATAAATATTGAGCAATTTAATTTCTTGATAAGTGTTCTTGAAGTCTCCTTATCGATTAAGTTTTGATGTAAGATTCTACTTGGGTCAACTTCAAATAACCATATTTCTTAGAATATAAAGAGTTACATGCGCCATAACCAATCCAATTAAAGTTATTTGAATCTACTTTCCAACGCCACCAATTTCGCGTCAATCCAATTTCTGAGTAGAAAGTTATGACTATTTTAGTAACCTATACAGTGCTGTTACGAATTTAGCCGACGGGAAAACATTAAAAGGGGTTGTTTTTTTTGTTTTTTTTACCTCCAAGAAAACCCTAAATGAATTTCTTGACTAATGAAAGGCTCAAAACAATCAGATTTTCATCTTTTAATCCATCATTCTCTTCTCTCTGAAACCCTAGGGCAAATTCCTAAGGAAAAATCAAAGTAGAAGACTCCATTCAAGATTCTTTCAATCTTTTTCAAGATTCTTCTTCAACGTAAGTCTTTCTCCAAGAATTTCATTTTATTCAACTCAAATTTCTCCATACAATTATGAATCACTAATGAAAATAATAATTCTTGGCCATAGAGATTTCAAGAAACTAATTCAAGAATCTCAAGAAAGGTTTTCTTAATCGTTTACCTTCAAGCTAGGGTTTCCAGGCTGCTAATCAAGTTCTTCTTCAAGATTCTTCAAGAACCTTTTTCTTTCAGGTATGTAAGGCTATCATAGTGTTGGACTACTTTTTCCTCACGTCCTATATCGACTTTCAAATCAGTAAAAGAGTAATCTAGGATTATTTTCCTAGATTTGAGTATTCTTGAGATGAGTTGATTTTGAGTTCTTGAGTTCATGATTTTTTTTTGAAATTCTATTCCTAAGTATTGAATTGCTATATATTATGCATTAAGATTACTAAGTTGATTCGTTCATGTCTATATTTCAGCATGAACCCTATGAATTGAGTATTTTTTTAGATGAGTAGTATCATTGAGTTCGAATTCTTGAGTCCTCGAGTTCTTGAGTCTGGAGTTCTGAGTAATGAGTTTCCTTATTGCTATTAAGATCTCTGAGTTGAGTCGTTTATGTCCATAATTCCACATGAACCCTATGATTTGAGTTATAAATTTTAAAAAGCTTTTTAAAGCCAACACTTGAGTTCTTAAACTGAGTTTTGAGAAAGTAAAGATGAGTTTTGAGAAAGGAGTTTTCTAAAACATGATTAGTATGACAAT
>JAJONR010010043.1:0-15488 GCA_029582245.1 Solanum etuberosum
TTTGCTATTTCCAATTTAGTTCTTTTTGGAACTCAAGGTGCTACATCTAGTGACCTTAACACTTAAGAAATTTTAAATTCCTCGGTAAAATCCTACTCACAACGAAGGATGGTTCGAGTCTTAGCTCAAAAAATTTCTAGGGTGTTACATATGCTTAACTAGCCTATGGCATAAGAGACTTGGGCATGCCCCTCTTAAACTACTCAGTAAATTAAAGTGTATAAATAATGTACCTATGCATGACCATAATTGTCCTGTATGTCCAATTGCTAATTAATCAAGGTTGCCTTTTCCTACTAGTGTATCCACTTCCATTTCAGCTTTCGATAATGTGCATGGTGATGTTTAGGGACCTTACATGGTTCATAATTATGATGGAAAAAGATATTTCTCAACACTGGTGGATGATATGTCTAGATACACTTGAATTTTTTTGATGCACACCAAATCAGACACTATTGTTGTTTTAAAGAACTTCTTGTGCATTGTGAAAACACAGTTTGGTCTAGGTGTAAAGTGTGTAAGAACAGACAATGGCACTGGATTTTTTAACTCCCAAGTAGGTGATTTTTTCAAAGCAAATGGCATTATGAATAAGAGGTCATGTGTTTATTCTCCTCAACAAAATGGAGTGGTTGAGAAGAAGCATAGATCAATACTTGACATGGATAGAGCACTAAGATTTCAAGCTGGTGTACCTCTGAAATTTTGGGGCTTCTGTGTGACTACTGTTATATATATTCTAAATAGACTGCCTACCATGTTGTTGAAGGATCAGTCACCTTTTGAAAGGTTGTTTGGTCAATCTCCTGGTCTTCATCATCTTAGAGTATTTGGTAGCCTATGTTATGCTAAAGATCCAAAGATAGTTGACAAATTTGCACCTAGAGCCATTCTTGTTGTTCACATGGGCTACTCTTCCTCTCAGAAGGGTTATGTTCTGTATGGCTTAAGCTCCAAATATATTTTTTTGTAATTAGGGATACTGTTTTTAAGGAGGAAGTATTTCCTTTCAAAGATCTTAAGTTTTTTCCTGATCCTTTGTTTCTTGTTCTTGCTCTTCCTGATGTTTCACTTACTGATACGCCTAGTTGTTCTACATTGTCACCTCCAAATGTGCCTATGTCTGATCCTATACCTTTTCCTATCTTATCTGAACCTCATTCTGTTGTGGCACCAACTGAGAAGGATGTACCCTTAGCACCAATAGTTCCACATAGGAGATCATCTAGACACTCTAAGCCATATGTCTGGTTAGACTCCTATGTGACTCTTAGTGCCAAAAATGCTTGTTTATATCCTATCTCTCAATATGTTTCCTACTTTATACTATCTCCTACCTATAAGGAATCCCTTGTTGCATACTCTGCCATTTCTGAGCCTAATACTTACATAGAAGCATGTTAGGATCCTCATTGGTTGGATGCTATGAAGACTGAAATTGCTGCACTGGAGGATAATGGTACCTGGTCTATTGTTCCTCTCCCTTCTGCTAAAGTTCCTATTGGTTGTAAGTGGGTATTCAAAGTCAAATACAAGGCTTCTGGGGAGGTTGAAAGATACAAGTCCAGGTTAGTGGCAAAGGGGTACAGTCAACAAAAAGGTCTAGACTACACTGAAACCTTCTCTCCAGTAGCCAAGATGGTTACTGTGAGATCTGCAGTGGCTCTAGCTGCTTCTTGTGGTTGGTTTATCTTTCAGATGGATGTTCACAATGATTTTCTTCAAGGAGATCTTCATGAGGAAGTTTATATGTAGATTTATGAAGGCTTTGAAAATCAGGAGGAGAAACACATGATTTGCAAGCTTCATAAGTCCTTGTATGGGCTAAAACAAGCACCAATGCAATGGAATCTGAAACTCACTAAAGCATTAACTGACACGAAATTTTTACAATCTCACTATGATTATTCAATATTTACAAAGAACACGGGAAAATAGCTCATTGTTATTCTTGTATATGTTGATGCTCTCCTAATCTCTGGAAGTAGTCTACAACTCATACAACAAATAAGAAAGGATTTGCAGCACATGTTCAAAATGAAAGATCTTGGAGAGCTAAAATATTTTCTTGGAATTGAGTTCTTTAGAACTGCAGAAGGTGTACTTATGAATCAAAGGAAGTATGCACTAGGACTTGTATCTGAACTGGGACTAGCAGGATGTAAGCCTGCATCTACTCCATTGGAATGCTTCTTGATGACTGTAGAAAATATCAAAGGCTACAATAATTCAATTTTTTAAAGTTTAAGCTTAATTAGTTCATAAAGACTACAATTCATCCACATTATATTACTAAAGTTCACAACCCAATAAGTTCATAAATTCTACAATTCAAGATTTCTAAAGTTCACAACCTAAGGTTCAAAAATCCTAAAATTTATGTATCTAAAGTTCAATTAAGTTCATGACAACATGAAGTTCTAAGTTCTAATTAATTAGTTCTAAAGTCTAAATTTCAAAATTTATACAAATAAAAAAATATTCTAAGTTCAACTTCAAAAATTCTAAAATTCAAGTTCATGCCATTGAATATCTAATTTCTATTTAGTTCTAAGTTCTAATTTGTTCTAAACTTCAAAAATCATACAATCCAATAATTTTCTAAGTTCAACTTTCAAACATCCTATATTCAAGCATCTAAGTTCAAAAATTCAACTAGTTCTAACTTTTAACTTCTAATTACTTTTTAGTTCTAGCTTCTAACTTCAAAATCACTTTAATTCCAACTCCAAAATACCCAATTCACAATCTAATTCAAAAAAACTTCAATTCAAACTAAAGCTCTAAAATCAAAATTATAATTTCATTCACAAATTCACAATCAAATATATAAGGGATAAGGCACAAGTACCCCCCCTTGACTATGACTGAAATCCCAGAGACACACCTTAACCAAACTAAGGTCCTATTACCCCCCTAAACTTATTCTTTTTTTATAGTTTTGTACACCTTTTTGGCCTACATGGCCTCCAAACATCTCCCACGCGCCTCACCTAAGTGGAGTCACGAAGTGTGCCACGTAAGCCAAAAGGTGTACAAAGTACATAAAAAATGAGTTCGGGGGGGGGGGAGGGGGTAATAGGACCTTAGATTAGTTAAGGTGTGTCTCTGGAATTTTGATCATAGTCTAGGGGGGTACTTGTGCCTTATCCCAATATATAAACTAACTATGTTAATAACATAAATTCAACAAACGAAATAGAATAAACTAACGAAAAAAATTAAAAAAATACTCAAATGAAAAAACTAACATAAATACAAAAACCCTAACATTAATTTGATGTGAAAGATGCTAGGGTTGAGCGGCGACAAGTCGGCCAGGCAGGAAGGAAAACGACAATGGTGGTGGCGGTGTGGGGGTGGGGGTGGGTGGGGGGAATAGAAATTTTGATCTGGTCTTCAGATATTTTTAATAAAAGCGACGGACTACGTTGCTTAGTTCGTCGCTTTTTTTATCAGAAACACTTGAATCACAATTGCCGGTGCAAAAGTTGTTGGTGCGGTAGTTCACGAATGGGGTTTACAGGCAGTACTTGGGTCTACGACTCATGGAAACCGATCGTGATTGATACCTTCGAAATCTAGAAAATGTCAAGTCTCTGACAACTTTATACGAGTCACCAGTACGACTCGTGATTGGTTACATGAGCTGTAGTTGGATCTCGTGGATGCATCTTGAGAAAGTTGGTCATTTTCAGATATTGGAGTCTACGAGGGAGTGTATGGTTTGTCGAATGGACTATGGGTCGTGTATGTTGGTTTGTGGTTCTTCATTAGAGAGTTGGATTTTCAGTTGTTTGGCGCCCAAATTTAGAGTTTGCGGTTGACGATTGAGTTTTCCTAAAAGTTTCACCTATGAAAAGTGTCATGAGATTTGACAAGAAAAGAAAGCTTAGCCTAAGGTATATCGATTCATACAAAATTATTCAACGGGTAGGTCCTTCTGAATTGGAGGCAGTCCATCCCATTTTACATGTATCGATGTTGTGGAAGTGCATGAGAGATCCCTTATGTATTTTGCCTATAGAGGATGTACAAACCATTGAGGAATTATCTTATGAAGAAATATCAATTTCTTGATTGTCCAGTTCGAAAGCTAAGAACTAAGGAAGTAGCCTCGGTTAAGCTATTGTTGAGGAATAATAATATTGAGGAGATGATGTGGAAAATCAAGAAAGAAATGAGATTGAAATACCCCCATCTTTTTAAAATCTAATTTTTTTTCTTCAAAACTCCAATTGCCCTCGTTGAGTTGTGCATCAATTGTATAATTGTATCGCCTAGCCAGGGCAATCGATACGCATGAATCAAGTCGACACACATTTTTTTTTTGAGATCTATAAATCCTTCAACTGAGTATGTTATTGTATAAACCCTTCGAATTGTTTCATACAGATTTTTCCCATCTTCCTAGAATATAAGTGTTTTTCCATTTAAACCAATATTTTTTTCCCTTCTTCCTATGTGTGGGACAAAGGTCTAGATTTTCCATTACCAACCCATCCCAATGGTCATGGGATCAACGTCATTCAGACCGAAAATCCAACAATATACATATAAAATGAGATAGAATATATTAATCGTATCGCAATGTCTCTTTTTGTTTGTTTTTATCTGATGTTTGATATTTATATTAGAATCCGATTAGTTGAATTTGTGTGTTGCAGTGCCTATTTCTGCAAATGACACTCCCAACTAGATTTTTCATACACTAGACTAGAAAATGAATTTATTTGTTGCCTTTGTTTTTCATTACCATTTTTGGGTGCTCCGGCTTTTCAGAAAATATTTTTATTCAATTGTTTCAAGAAATTGCTTACAAGTTACTTACTTAATTACTAAGTTTTTTCAAGAAACTATATATTGCATGATATTTTTGAAATTTACTTATAAACCAGTACTTGTTTAATTGCGAACTTCTTAAGAAAATGGTAGAACTAGTAGTGAACATCCACAAACCACAATTTGTAGTATTCATAACAAATTGTGAATCTGGTATTTCCATTATGTATCAATTTGAGTATATACTTACCTTAGAGCTATTAAAAAAGTATATTATAATAATTACCCTAACCATTAATATAAATGAAAAAGCGAATCAAACTCTCTTTCCGCAAATCTAAGCATCCTCACTGATCATTTGATTCCTTCCTTAATGCAATAATACTTAATTATGTTGTCATGTTAAAAAGAAGAAAAAAAATAATTAAAGCTTACTCATTTTTGAACTATATATACAAGACAGATAACAAAGTAGACACAGAAACAATGTATACAAATAAATAAAGGCAAAAAAAGAGAAAGATGTCTGATTGGGGGCCAGTGTTGATAGCAGTGGTGTTATTTGTGCTATTGAGTCCAGGTTTATTGTTTCAATTGCCTGGTAGACACAAAATTGTTGAGTTTGGGAACATGCAAACTAGTGGCCTCTCTATACTTGTTCATACTGTCCTCTATTTTGGAGTCATTACTATCTTCCTTATTGCTATTGGAGTTCACATCCATACTGGCTAACCTTTTATTGATGCACCTTCTTTTTCTTTAAATCGATGTACTTGCATTTCTTATATTTGTCAGAATATTCTATTTAGATGTTCGAATTAAATCATGTTTCAATTTAACATTTGTTTTGAAATTTTGTTTTTCTTGCTTGTATTTCTATTAGGTAGTTACATAAAATATAATATTATTTTCTTTAATTATACGCATTCGTCTCAATAAGATACAAAACTCAAACATTTTCTACAAAGGGTTGATACATATAATTAAAGAAGATGACAAATTTTGTAGAGTTAATTTAATTGTCTAATAGATCAATGAAAACATACATTACACTTTTTTTCAAAATTTGAATTGAAAGTGTCTAATTAAGAGACATTATTAAGAGTTTGAGATATTCAATTAAACAAGGCTTAGCTCAACTAGTGTTTAAATGTACTCTATCTGTCCAATTTATGTAACACATTTCATTTTTTGAGAGTCAAACCGTTTAGGTTTGGCTGATATTCTCATGGAATCTTTAATTTTTTTAAAATGAAATTTATATATTTGTAAACTACATAAAAAGTATTATAAGTCACAATAATTGACAATTCAAAATATTTAGATATATGAAAAATTTACGATGAAAAATAAATTTGTTTGAATTTTAAAATCCGAAATGTGTCACATAAATTTAGACCAAAGGAATAATATTTATGACAAAATATAAGAGGCTAATTATTAAATCATCAACAATTATGCATATCCATTGTTTAGCTCGTCTCATGAGTAACGGTTGCTACAAATTGCAATTGTGCGCTTCACTTTTCAACGTTTGCTTTGAAAAGAGGTTAGCCGAATGAAAGAATAAAGTAATAAATGGATGGATTAAGCTGAATTTAAAAATATTAAAATGATTGAGTTTATTAATGAATGGATTATTGATTCGTTTAAATGTTATTTAGGCTTAAATAAGTTAAATGTTGGGTCATAATCTAACTCAATAATTCTTACTAAGTTTTAAATTTTAATTTATTTTCTTATAATTTATTTTAGTATGTAATAAAAAAAAAGATCCCTTATATTATGGCTATAAAAATTACATCAAATAAAGAACATATTTTTTTTAAAAATATTTAGATTAAATTTCTCATAAATTAATATGAGTTGAATATTTGCCCAATTATTGAGTGAAGTAAAAGCTCAAAATGAGTCCAGTTAATAAAATAAGGAGGTTATTAACTCGGTAAAATATTAACAAGTTGAATGAAGAATTTTGACACCCTAATCTTCACAAAAATCGATAGAATATGATTGAAAAAATCTGTAAATAAAATATAAGAGATTTTTTTTTTGTAGAATAGCAGTTTTCTAATTCAAATATACTCCTTTTGTTCCATATTTGTTGATTACTATGCTAAAAATAGTTATTTCATATTAGTTGATCAGCTTACTAAATCAAAAAAATATTAATTGATTTTTTCTCCCTATTATTCTTGTAATTAATTCTTTTTGAAAATGTTCACACTTGTTTGTAAAGTTTCAAAAAAGTTCTTAAGAGGTGAATTGGTAAAACCATCCTCTTATTTATGATTTCTTAATATATGTGTAAAAAAAGAAAGTGGTCAACTAATATGAGACTGAGAGATTATATATTTAACTTGATTCCAATCTTGGACAAACAAGTGCACGCACGTAAATGGTCATTCATTCCTATATCACATTTCCCGTGCATAGGTGTTTGTGTATTTTTTATTTTAATTTATGTGATATAAATAGAATTTAGAAAGTTGTTTAAATTTTAATATGATTTTTAGATATTTAAGTGGTTAATTACATTTTGTTTGCGCAAATTTATTGTGAAGAGGGTCCATTAAGATGTCCATAATTAAAATATTTTTCGTCATCGATCGTTGATTTTTTACTCAAAGTAGTTACAAGATATAAACAAATATTACCGACATTCAAAATAATAAAGCAATAACTAAAGAATATGAATTTAAAAATTTAAAACATAGCTAAAACGGATTTCATAAAATTATACACTAATTAAATTAAAGCAGATCAAAAGAAATATTTTTTATAAAAAAATAATTCTGAAAAACACTGAAGCAGGCACGTCGATGGAGATGTGCCTGTTTCAGCGTGAAGTCTTGAATTTAAAACCAAAAGTCATAGCTAAAACGGATTCTATAATTTCGAAAAAAAATCATACACTAATTAAATTAAAGTGAAACAAAAGAAACAAATTTTTAATTTTTTTTTGTCATAAATAAAATGGATTCCATAATTTCAAAGAAATAGCACACTAATAGAATTAAGTAGAACAAAGGAAATAATTTTTAATTTTTTTTTCCGAAAAGACAGACACGTCGACGGAGACGTGTCTGTTTCAGCACAAACTCCGTTGAACTCTCTCTTATATAATAAGAGAATGAGTTGTTGGGTATGACTTTAAGAATTAGGGTGAAAATCATTCACATCCTAACTTTACGTTAAAAATCAAACTCCACACTCATCTTTAAAAATAATTATTTTTAACTAATGCAAAAATTAATTATACATAACATGAAAAAAAATGTACCATATAAGGTACTAATAATACACAGCGTTATTCTTGCTAATACACTCTACCAAAAGACTCGTAAGAGCCATATCAGTAAAAGTAAAGATAAAGGTAATCGGGAAGTAGATACAATTAACGTAGAAATGCTGAATTTTTTTCCCTTCTGCTAGAGAAAGTAATATCTCTCATTTATTAAAAACCTATGTTTCAAAACTGAAAAAATAAATGACATACACCATAGTTATATGTGGCTTTTGTTAAAAAAATACAATATGCAATAGCAGATAGTGAGTTTTCAAGTTCAAATATTGTTCCAATTGGCATGATCATATATCAGGGAAATACTAATTAAGCTTTGATTGTACTTGCAATATCACTCAGGACGCGGTGGGGGTGGGGTGTTGTTTCTACATCTATAATGGCACAAGAAATACAACATAGTTGCACTAAGATAAAAGAACATGACATCCATTTTGAGTCTTTCTATACAGTAAAGTTGTAGCTAATCAAATATTTTCACTTTCAAATGCCTAAGCTCCTCCTGCAACAAACACCAGCATGCAATGTATTCATCCTCCATACATTCTTTAAACATTGCAGGAAACTGCATCTAGTAAAGAGTTCGACCATGCTCCTCACCGTTGTTCTGTCCCAGTACAAATGTTTAAATTGCTTCACAATATTTTACACGCTGCAATACAGAATACAAACAAATGAGCCAAAAGACACGAGTATGAAACATGGAAAATCACATAAAACTGGAGAATACATCTTGTGGGACATGAGAATCTCAACACTTCAATCATTCAGGAGAAACATAGAAACTACAAATAAACGAGTCAACAGAGATATGAAACATGAGATATCACAAGAACTGAACTATCACCACACCAGCATCTCAACATCGCCACATGAATGAAGGAAAACAGCACACTTATACAGCTAGCTACTGATTGAGCGGAGGAGCAAACAAAGCTGATATCTCTACCATACTATTTTCCTTGACGCATAGAAGCTAATGAGCTGTACTGAAGTCCCCTCACAAATTTAGATATAAGTTATAAATCTTAAACAGTTAAATAACTGGTTATATCCATATCCAGCAACTGATGATTCCATAAGCTGATTGTACTGACTACATAGCTTGTCAATAAAAAGCTTAAAATTAGGTTGTCTTCTCATATAGGTAGAATGCACATGCTGACAATTTGCGACTACGGGTGCCAAGAACTGTTTGCGACGCCTCCCTCAGAAACAAGTTTCCTGTTCTCCACAAATTGCAGTTTAAAATTTATGCATGCCCTCATTCAATTCCATTGACATGCACCATCATCACTCTTTGATGCAAAATAAGTTCGTATACCTTAAAATACGTTATAAATTATGAATCATTCTTAATGGACAAAATTCTGTTATGTCTAGTTAGACTTTGTCCTAATACACTATATTTGTTTTTCTAGATACAGTTAACCAAACTTTAGCAAAGTGAAAAACACTCCAATGCCCTTCCCCACACTTGGCAGCTGATCTTCTTGTGACTATTTTCCTTATACTTCCACCAACTCTGCTACTGAAAAGCCTAAGAAACATGGAGGCCAAGTTGATGAAAGTAACAAAAAATTAAGGCAATCTGATATATGTGGACAAAAAAATCCAGGCCAAATAGTTGCTAATACTATATTGGAAAGCCCAAAGAAACCAATTGAATCCTATCTAGAAAAATCCCAACCCCTCCTTAAGTTTGGAAAGCACGCAAAATTAATGAGGTGATTTGTTTTTCAACATACTAAGCCAATTTGCATAAGAAATGTGGTGGCTAGTAAATTAGGAGACCATAGAGAGAATGAAATCATATTCACAAAATGTGAAGAACAAGGAGAACAGATGAGCAAAACTCTGATAAATAAAGGTATCGACTCCAAATGATGAGTTCTTAACAAAGAACTATCAGAGCTACCAGAAAACATTACCCACAGAACTCACCGAGCTACCTCACCTTCCAGTTTTCATTCTTTCAAGAAATAAAGTTTTTACATCCACTTCATTCATTCCTGTACGAATCTCCCGGGAGAAACCTCCACACCTTTATAAGAGTTTTAACTTGTTTTTAGCCAATCTGAAGGCATTATAAGTTAATTAATCAACCATCTCAGCTAGTATAAGTGCATACTGGTATCAGCTAGTATATAATCATCAAACTTATACAATAACACCTGATTTCATCATTAAAGAGTTTAACTTATATGAGCTGATACCTAGCAAATAATGTAAATAACCTGCTAAATCATTAGACTACTATAGTAACAGTTTTAAATATAACCTAGATCTATATTCTAGAACCAGTCAACACTATTAAAATGAAATCTAACGAACAGAACATATGAATGAAACATTCACAATAGATCAAAAGGGAGCTCATAGTAATCCTGCGCCAGTAACAGGGCAAACAAGTGCGAGACATAACAAAAAATATCGTTTCCAAGCTGAACAGATAAGGAATTCCCAAATCATTAACTAAAAAGTGCAAATTTTACAAAGAAAGAGAAGACTCAGAATCAAAAAAAGTGTAGAGGAGAACAATCCTTACGTTGACTATGCGATTGTGATGAAGGCATAGGGCAGAAAATAGCTCGCCCAATCATTGACAAAACAGAAACAATTCCAGCTAGATACAAAACCATCACGAACACAAGAATCCACGGCATCATGAAAAACCCAATGAAGAAGGTTACAGATCCACATAGCATCAAAGCCATAGAAATACCGAGAAGCAGGGAAGCAAAACCCGCGGGAGTAATCTGCTGCATCGGCCTCACTGGCGGCAACTGTGTACTGCGTTGGATAACCGGCGACTGATCGGAAAACTCGAACGGCGTAGTTGGAGATCGGAGAATGTTGAAAATCAAAGTAGAAAGCTCATAAAGAAGCTTAGATTGTTGATCCTGTTGACTTCTCATCATTTTGCTAAAGTTTCTCTTTCCTATTTTTTCTTCGAGGAGAAAAATAATAGAGTATCTTAAAAGGAAAAAAAAAAAGAGATAATGCAGAAAACGAGGTAAGTGGATAAAATTTGTGATTAATTGATATTTATCCAATCAAACAATTTATTGGAGGCGCTCTCTGACCCAAAAAGTGAAAGACGCGGCGGTGCTGTTCCGATCACTCATCAGACCCCACCCCCCACCCACTACATTCACCATTCACCTTCCATCTTTAAAATTCATTTGAATATAGATACAACATTATATGTCCGAATAAGATTATTTTATCACATGTTTAATAGGAGGAATTAGGTTTTTATTGTGATAGGATAAGTACTCCTATTCATAAATGGTGAGATATATAAAGAATAGTTCAATTTCCTTTTTAGTCCGTTTAAAAAAGAATGACTCTTTTTTTTTTTTTGGCAATACTTTAACTTCAACTTTCCACGTGGCATGTTTAATGCCACAAGATTAAATGACATTTTGGTACATTTGACAGAACTTTAATTTAGAACCACAAAATTAAAAAGTCTTCTTTTTTTTCTTAAACTTTGTTCCAAGTCAAATTAGATCACCCTTTTTGAAACAGAGGGAGTACTTCCAACCAAACGCAGGGTAAAATAATTATACATTTTATCTTTAGATTATTATAACTTCTAGCTCACACTAAATGACTACTAAATGATCATCTAAGTTTTAGAAATTGTCTTTAAATATTATTTTCATATTAAGATTAAAATATTACTACTATTATTCTCCAAAATACTTAATACTACAAAAGTTTCCTTCTCTATTAGTTAGTATGTCATGTCAATAAAGTCTTTTTTTAATAATAAATTTGTTTAATTTATTTAATTAAAATCATAATTTTGTTCTTTATATATTTTTTAAAAAGTAGATTAGTTTGTTAAGAAGAAATTTGTATGCTTCAAAAAAAAAAAAATTGTTACTTAAACTTTATATTATTTTTCGAAATAGTCACTCATGTTTTGAAAATCGCCTATACAAAACACTTCTATTTTTTAAGATAATAATATCACTCAACTATTACTTTTTTTCCTAAAAAATACTAAATACCTTAAAAGTCTCATTCTATTCTAGTTGACATGTTATGTCATTAAACCATCCGTTTAAAAAAATAATAGGCATATTTAACTCATTAAACTTATATCTCTATAATACAAAACACAAATGTAAATTCCGTAAAAATTCATGGAGATTATACAAAAAATAACCACAAATAATCTAGCTTCCTGCAAATTTTTCTACCAAATAAAATTCAAAGAAAAAAATCTTTGTAGGTAATTATTACCTGAGGATTTTTGAAATTCCTAAGTAAATTATGTGGAAATTTTAAGCAAGTAAATTTTCATAAAAAATTTCAAATAAATCTGGTTGACATAGAGAAAAGTTGGTAATTTTTTTATTATTATTATTTAACTGTTTTTCAATTTAATTTTTTTTACTATTATATTATATTGATCTTAATATACAATTAAATACCAATATATATTTTTATCTCATCCCAAATTCACGAAACACAAATAAAAATTAGTTGAGTTGTCTATTTTGATTCAATAAAGCACACGTTATACAAGATTAATATGCTTGTTAATAAAGGTCAAAATTTTATTTTCTAATACAAATATTATTCTCTTTCTATTATTATTTTCTTTTTTTGGTTTCTCATCCGGTGTCCGGTACCCACGTTGGAGCCCGACTAAATTTGGATTCGCGCCGAAAAGGTCCACATTGGGGGGTAAAACGCTCCCTAACAAAGGCGACTCCGTACCCAAGGGAACTCAAACCCGAGACCTCTTGGTTAAGGATGAAGGAGTACTTACCACTCCACCACAACCTTTGTTCAATAACATTGTAAGTATGAATTTTAAAGTACACAATCAAATTTTGGCCAAATACATAGATAGCCCCTCTAACTCTTCATATTTTATTTTGGCACTCTGTCTTAGCCTTATTCCATTTTAACCCTTCAACTCCATTTTTTATGTATCATTTAAATATAAAATAATAAATTTATGATTTTTTTTATATATGATCTTCAACTACAATTTTACATTTTTAAAATTGACATTCGTCTGTTAGTTTTGTAAAAAAACCATAAAAATTGACGGAAGAATTTTGATTGTCTTTTAAAATAATAATTATTTTTGAGAGTTTCTCTGTATTTTTGCATGAAAAATAATCGACGAAAGTGAGTCGGTTTTCTTTCTTAAAATATCAATGACAGCCCAATGAAATATGTAGAATTTGTCGAATTTTAACTTTTTTTAATAGTATTATAAAAAATACAAGTCTTTTTTATTGTATTGAAGATGAGTTCCTTTTACCCATATTGAGTTGAATTAAAAAATTAGAAGGCTCTAGTATTTGAGTTAAATTCAGATAGCCTTTATATGAAGCTAGGGCTGGCAAGGGGACGGGGACGGGGACTGTGGGACGGGACGAAGGGGGACGGGACGGGACGGGAGGGGGACGTCCTTGGCCGGAATTCGGCCAGGACCGGGCCAGGCGGGACCGGGATTGATGGGACAAAAATACGTCCCATCTCGTCCCACTATATATACGGGATGGGACAGTGTTTGGTGGGACTGGACGGGACGTGGAATTTTTTATTTTTTTATATGTTTATTTATTTGTATTGAAATTATATGTTATTGAATAACAGTTTTTATTTATTTGGTTTTCAATAACATTTTTAGCTAATAAAAAATTCTTAAGTTTTGAAATTTCAAATTTCAAACTTAAACTTTCAAATTTCAAACTTGAAAGTTCAAATTTGTATTTTTAAATATTTTGAAGTAATTTAAACTTGAAATTTCAAATTTCAATTTTTAAATTAAGTATTTTAAAGTAAGTTTAGTATATATGTAAATATGTATGTATATATTAAAATTATAATGCAAGACAATAGTTGTATAAAAAAGACTTGAATAAAGCCTTTAAATTTATTAAATTAAAATCTAATTGCAACTTACAACTTAGAAGTTACAATTTACAAATATTAGTGGAGTAACTAATCTACGCAGCCACCTTCTAGGAAGGGTTCTATTTCAATAAGTTCTCATATGTAAATCTAATATTTGTTACAAATATTAGAGGAGTAACTAATCTACGCAGCCACCTTCTAGGAAGGGTTCTGTTTTAATTAGTTCTCGGATGTAATATAATATTTGTATTCTCCATGAAAATTCAATTCGAATTGTCGTATTAAATCGACGGTAACATTCTCCGATGTTGGCAAACTTGCTAGAAACTCTTGTGCCTCTAATTCATCGTCACTAGATCCAATTACCGAATTAATCCAAGCTTCTTGTTTGGAAGTTAACTTTGGCAAATTATAATTCCTCCTCTCGGCGTTGACCCAGTCTCTAAATAAAAATGATGTTTTCAAATTTTCTTCCGCCAATGAATGTCTATGATCTCCAAGTTGAAACCTTGCCGCACTAAAAGCAGCCTCCGATGCAACTGATGAAGCTTGAATAGCTAGAACATCACAAACATTTTGCTAAGAATTGGAAATGCAACGCTCCGTCTCTTCCACCGTGCTAATATTTCTACATTGTCATCCTCGTCGTCAACTGTTTCTAAAGACTGATTAAGATATTCTTCAAAATCATCACGGTTAGTAGAATTAAGACCAAGAAAATCTCGCATAAAATTATCAATTTGATCTTTACTCTTAACATTAGAAGTTTGACCAACTTCTCCTTCAGTATTTCCTATATTTCTATATTTTTCATACAAATTTTTTGCTTCTACTTTTATGCTAGACTTACACATTTCAAAAGTTGAAATTTCTTTCGGTAAAATTTTTAAAGTATCATAAAAAGTTTCAACAAGTCCCTGCACACCTCGTAATTTATATTGAGGGTTAAGTAAAGTAGCAGTTAAATAAATTTGAGGAATAGGAAAAAAAATAGGAAAAAAAATATTAATTTTTTCAATCATACCTCAATTGCAACTCTAAATTTTTTAATTTTTTGTATTTAGAAAATTGAATTGAAATAGCACAAATATTTATTAATACTGATGAAATAGTAGGATAATAAATTTCAGAAAACATGGGTGTAGCATAATAAAAAAGTCTTAAAAATTTCAATAGTTCATTAGTTTCTTCCCAATCTTCTTCACAAATTCTATCTAATGGGTCAGCATTATGAGCATTAAACACCATTTGTATGGGTCCTTTATATTCGTAAGCAACTGAAAGCATTTCGTAAAAAGAATTCCACCTTGTTTTAATATGTTTTGGAACTTTTCTTGGTGTCATATCACATAGTACACAACACTCGTTAAATTTCCTAATTCTAGCAGGTTTATGAGCATAAAAAAATTCATAAAACAGCATATTCAATTTTCATACAACCACAATCAAATAATGAAATACCATCTTGTACAACTAAATTTAATATATGTGCAACACATCTAACATG
>JAJONR010010044.1:0-13047 GCA_029582245.1 Solanum etuberosum
CAAGCCTATGAACATCCTTTGCTAGTTCTTTTCTTTCTTCCTCAACATGTGCTACACTACCCATAGATAGTCTGCTAAGGGCATCTGCTACTACATTGGCCTTACCAGGATGGTAAAGCATATTCATGTCATAATCATTGAGGAACTCAAGCCATCTCCTCTAGCGAATATTCAACTCTTTCTGGGTGAACACATACTGAAGGCTTTTATGGTCTGTGAACACCATATAAGTAGTGTCTCCAAATCTTAAGTGCAAACACCACTGCTGCAAGCTCGAGGTCATGAGTCGGATAATTCTTCTCATGCACCTTAAGTTGTCTAGAAGCATATGATATAACCTTACCTCGCTGCATCAATACATAACCTAGGCCGACTCTGGACGCATCACAATAGATAACATAACCGTCTGAACCCTCTGGTAGAGACAAAACCGGAGTTGTAGTCAACCTACTTTTCAGTTCTGCGAAGCTCTTCTCACAATCATCTGACCACTAAAACTTGACCTTTTTCTGAGTCAACTTAGTCAATGGAGAAGCTATGGATGAAAATCCTTCCACGAACCTTCTGTAATAACCTGCTAGACCCAAGAAACTTCTGATATTTGTAGGAGAAGTAGGTCTGGGCCATTGTTTCACTGCTTCTATTTTCTGAGAATCCACTCGGATCCCTTCGCTAGATACTATATGCCCAAGGAAAGCAACTAATTGTAACCAAAACTCACATTTGCTAAATTTAGCAAACAACTGGCGATCTTTGAGAGTTTGCAGAACAACTCTCAAATGAGTCGCATGTTCTTCCTCATTCGTAGAGTAAATGAGGATATTATCAATAAAGACAATAACGAACAAGTTCAAATACTGCTTGAATACCCTATTCATTAAATCCATGAAAGTTGCAGGAGCATTGGTTAGTCCAAATGACATAACTACAAATTCATAATGACCATACCAAGTTCTGAAGGCTGTTTTCAGAATGTCACTATCTCTAACTCTGAGCTGATGATAACCGGATCTGAGGTCTATCTTCGAAAAATGACTAGCACCCTGAAGTTGGTCAAACAAGTCATCAATCGTGGGGATGGGATACTTATTCTTGATTGTGACTTTGTTCAACTGTCGATAGTCAATGCACATCCTGAGAGAACCATTTTTTTTTCACAAACAACACTGGGGCACCCCATGGCGAAATACTAGGTCTGATGAAGCCCTGATCTAGAAGGTCTTTCAACTAAGCTCAGTTGGAGCTATTTTGTAAGGAGGAATAGAAATAGGTTGGGTATCTGGAAGGAGATCAATTCCGAAGTCGATTTCCCTTTTGGGAGGAACTCCAGGAAGATCTTCTGGAAACTCATTAACTACTGGAACTGACTCAAGAGTTGGGGTTTCGGAGCTTGAATCCTTAACCCGAACTAGATAATAGAGATAACCCTTAGAGATCATCTTTCTGGACTTAAGGTAAGAAATGAATCGACCCATAGGCGTTAATCTACTACCCTTCCATTCTAAGATTGGTTCGTCTGGAAACTGAAAATGAACAATCCTAGTTTTACAATCGACTGAGACATAACAGGAATGCAACCAATCTATGCCTAGAATGATATCGAAATCTATCATTTCTAACTCTACAAGATCTACTGAGGTGACTTTCTGAGAGATTGTGACAGGGCAATTTATGTATACCCGTCTAGCTATAACTGGGTCACCAACTGGAATAGAGACTGAGAAGGGTTCTGAGAGATTTTCTGGACTAACATCAAATTTGACTGCTATATAAGGAGTTACGAAGGAAAGAGTAGCCCTTGGATCTAACAAAGCATAAACATCTAAGTTAAAAACTCGTAACATACCAGTGACCACATCAGGATAATCTTCCTGATCCTGGCGAGCCTGAAGGGCATACAACCTGTTTTGGCGTTGACCGCCACCTATACCAGATGAGTTACCCTGCTAAGTCGGGCGACCTACTGGTGCTGCTGAAGTTGTGGACTGAGCTCTACCATTATTACCTCCTTGACCCTGCTTAGAAGAAGGACAATCTCTCAACCTGTGACCAGTCTGACCACACCAAAAACATCCTTCCTTTCCTGCAAGACACTCGCCCGGATGGTTCTTACCACACTTAGGACAAGTTAGGTAGGTTCTGGTACCTGAAACACTCCCCTGAGACTTAGAGTTTGACGCCCTACCTTTCTGATCCTGTTAGAACCTGGAGGATGGAGCACTAGCTGATGAAGGTGCCGGAGCTGAAGATTTCTGCTGAAACTGAGAGTCATTTCCACCACCTGATTTCTGTTAAGAGTACTCATAGTTATCTGTTCTAGCTTTCTTGTTGTCCTTAGCTATTTCCTTAAGCTTATCTCCCTCAACCTGCTGAGCATGGGTCATAAGCCTAGAGATGTTCATATTTTCCAGCAACATAGCCTTTCTGCACTCTGTTTTCACTAAGTCTGACACTCCATACAAAAAATTGTTCATTTGAGCCCTTGAATCGGCAACCATGTGAGGATCATACCTGGAGAGTTGAGTGAAGTTGAGTCTGTACTCTTGGACCGTCATGTTACCTTGCCTCAAGTTCATGAACTCCTGAGCTCTTGCCTCCCTCAACTCTCTTGGGAAGAACCTGTCTAGAAAAGTCTCACTAAAGCATTCCCAAGTGATAGGAGTTGCATCTATACCCATGTTCTCTTATCATTGAGTATACCAGATGTGAGCTACATCCTTAAGCTGATAGGATGCCAACTCTACCCTATTATTACTTGTCATTTGCATCACTCCAAAGATCTTCTGGACCTCATCTATGAAGTTTTGGGGATCCTCACCAATCTGCGATTCTAAGAACTCAGGCGGATTTATCCTAACAAAATCATGAACTCTAGCTGCAGGTGACCCAACATTAGCATTTGCAGGAACTGGAACCAGCTGGTTGTTCTAGTTAGTTACACTCTGAGCCAAAAGTTAGATAGCGTTCTGAAACTCTGCGTTCGAAACTTCCTGATCTGGTATTAGAGGAGCTGCATTAGCATTCCTTGCATTAGCTCTACGATAAGGCATGATCTGAAACGCATAACGACGAATTAGAAAGAAGATCATACCTTACGCACGATAAGAGTAGCAAAGAAAGTGAAGTTTTCCTATAACACTCCGTAGCCTCCTTCTCATTAGATGTGGTGCACTTCACACCCATGAAAAGGACTCTACTTAGTGCGGCTTTCAGACATCCTAGAACTCTTGAACCTAATGCTCTGATACCAAGTTTTTCACGCCCCAAGCTACCCCAGAACGCGGACACAGGACCTAGGATCACGAGTGACCCCAAGCTAACCCTGCTAGCATAACATAAGCATACTATGATAACTGAAATAAGATAGTTCTGTGTGGAACCTTAAACATGAGATAAACTGAAAGTGATGGGGAATACCCATTCTAAATCTGGATATATAATCTGAGAGTTTAACGACAACTGAAATATTAAACTCAAATCTAAAATTGATTCTAACTATGTCTGAAATAAAGCCTCTAACTGACTAGAAATGATGGGACATGCACCAGCTAGATCTTAGAAAAACTGAAACTAAAGACTGAAAGTAGAAAGATAATCATGTTAATCGTCCTCGAAGAATGAGGACTCACCACTGATGCTGCTGAACTGAAGATCGGGAACCGATCTATGCGTGATCTGAAAGCTGAGAACCTAGACCTACATCACGAGAAGATGTAGCGCAGAGTATGCGTCAGTACTTGAAAGGTACTGAGCATGCAGGATAGAGTAAAGCTGAACAATATAAACATAACTGAACAAAGCATATAACAGAGCAATGATATAAGATAAGCATGATACTATACTGGAAATACTGAACATGAACTAACTGAATGCAATGATAAAGTTTATAACATGCTGAGACTGAAATCTGACTGTAACTGATAACATGGTCAATGCAATAGAATCTGACTGTGAGGGAGCTACTAATAACCGACATAAAACCACATGAGCTAAATGTGGAGTCCGATGTATACGCCCCATCGAGAGGGCCCAATATACCCTGCCAGGGGTATAGAGGCATGACTGGCGTGATCACTAAAATGATGCCCACAGAGGGGACTTACTACCTACGGGGCACGTAGTTCTGGGACTTGAGGGTGACTGACCCTAGTCCAATTCGGTATTAAGTCTACTCCCAACTGATTATGTAAATAACACATTATGACTAAATTTCTGTAATACTGGATAACTCAAAATACTGACATGCAAAATCTGAGAATGCAACATTAATGTACTGATAATGAAATATTCGAATCGGAGGCATGTATATCTGAAATAACTGACCTAGCATGTGTAATTCATGAACTAAAAGAACTACATAGCTAGAATTCTGAGTTTACGAAAGCATCTACGAAAAATAATACTAAAATCATGATAATCTGATTAGGAACATTAAAGTAACTAATTCATAATGATCTCCTGAAATTCTAAAAACCCTATGTCTAGATAATATGAAGGGAATCAAGAATCTGACTGAATTCTAGGGACCTAATGGGTGAAAGGAACCCACTAGTGAAATCCCACATACCTGGTGACGAATTCCATGGAGAAATATTTCGATTTCGGGGCTGGAACTGATGAAAACTCGCTGCATTCTTGGAAAGGGGTTTGGTCGACTCTTTCTCCTTTTTTGCTTTGAGTTTGCTAAATTTTGGAGAATGAATTGACTAGGGTAAGTTCTAATTAACTTACTAGGCTTAAACTGACCAAAACTACGTAGTTTAGGGGTTAAACGACGTATTTTAGGGGTCCAACACATAGGGAAAAGACCAAACGACCCCTGACTTAAAAGCTGTCGGGGCCACCGACGATCCGTGGACTGACCCACGGTCCGTGCTGGTCAACCGTCGATGGGGTTCTGGGAGTTGAAATCTGGGGTTCGACCTACGGCGCTGGACCACGGACCGTGGTCTGACCTACTGTCCATAGGTCCTGGCGTGGGTCTACCCTTAGCCAAATTCCCTGGACTTTCTGGGGAGGAGCTGCAGGTGGCCATCCACGGACCCCGCCTACGATCCGTGGGTCACCCTATGGTCCGTAGGTGGCACCGTTGGTGGCACTTGCAACTTCTGAAATTTTGCATTTCTAGTAGTTCTAGCATACGGGGTGTTACAATATGCCATAGGATTTTATTTTATTTTAAAAAAATACAAAAATATTTTCTTTATTTTTTATTTTATTTTGAAAAAAAAAATACAAAAATACATATATATTCAAAAAAAATCTTTATTTTTTTAATTGTAGTTTTTAGAGGCATATCTCATCCACCCCTTGATTTTTCTTATGGCCTCAGTTCTTTTCCAAGGGGCTACCCTTTCAACTAGGTAATTTTCCTTTTATTAGAGAATTTTTTTCTTAAAATTATTTTTTTGGAGAGAAAAGAAAAAAACATTTTTGGCTTGTTTGATACTAATTATTAAGGCCTGACTTGAGTAGTACTTTTCTTTGAGTGTTAAAGAATAAAATTTAAAATAAACTTTTTGACACCTAGGCTCATGATTGTGACTCTGTATATCTCTTATTCTTATTTATAGGGTGTAATGATCTTGTCCATCTTAAAAGTTGAATTGATCCATCTTGATTGAGACTTGTGTCATGTGTGGTGAGGTTGTTTGCATATATTTTATGTTTTTCATCTTAGTCTAGAACTTGTCATGCATGTAATTGAAGCGAAATAAAAAGTATTGCTTTGCTTAGAAGATGATAATAGGCTTTCTTTGATTTGTCTTGTAAATTTTTGCCTTTTCAGATATTATATCATTAGTAACTCCTTTGAGCCAGTAGCCTTTCGTTTGGTAGCCATATATTGATCTTGATCCATTTTTTTTAATTCCTAATTTTTGCACCCTTCTTCTTTAAGCACTGTAGCATAAATTGTGATAACATCATTAAATTTGAAGAAAAGGGATGGTTGGTTTTTTTTTGTTTAAAACGAAGGTGACCAATGATAGTTACTTGTGATGAGAAGGCCCTCTTAGAAAGAGTGTGACATGAAAAAAAATTGCTTGAAAAAAGAAAAAAAATAATTGAAGCATTCTTGATATGATGAGAATTACTTGTGAAAATAATTGAAGAGAGAGTTGGAAAAAAAAGTGATGAAAATAATGAGTGATTAAGACAAATGCAAAGTGCTTAGAGAAGTCACTATTATATAGTTTCCTACCTATCCCCTAGTTAAAATTACAACCCGTTAAAGTCCTATTTGATTCTATTCAAGCATGTTTATTTAGTGGAGATGTACATAATGGGCAAGCTTATGGTTCTTTATGCATACATGTGAATTCTTTTGTGAGTAAGAGAGTTGTTCTTGATGCTTAGTCCTTAATTTATATTCGGTTCTTTAAATTGAGTGTTTGGACTATTTCTTTGTGAAGACACTTGTTTCATGATAGATATGTGATTTTATTAGCTTTCGTTGATGAAATAGGGGACAAACCAAATTTGATGAGTAGAGTCCGTCTTTGAGGTTAAGAGGTTAGAAGTTTGTTGTTTTATTCTATTTCTTGCATAATGATTGGAAGAGTATTTGATATTGTGATTTGCTACATGGCTTAATTGTTTGTATCAATCAAAGTGGTGATATTTCGAGTGATTATTTTCTTGGGATGAGCTTTAATACTTGTTCGAGGACGAGCAAAAGTTTAAGTGTGAGGTGTTGATGTGAGGCCAAAAATATACATATTTAATCATTATTTATCTCATAATTAATATTTTCATTATCGTTTTTGAGCATAAATTTTATGAATTATTCTTATATTGGTTATTTTATCTGTAGGATTAGAATAACGTGAAGATGAAGAAATTTGAATCACAAATGAATTAAAAACAAGAAATTATATAAGAAAATCAAGCAGACAGCTTAATGAATTAAATTTAATATAATAATATATTTTATACATATGGACAGTAGCAGTTGAACGGAGAAATTGCAAATTGCAATTCTCTAGAGCTGCCACATGGTGGATGCAGAAGCCACATGCAAAAATATTGAGGCGACGGAATAAAAAAAGTGGAAAATCAATTATTTTGGATTTTGGTTTCTTAATTTGTTTTGGACTCAATTAGAATAGTATAACTTACATAAATTTCATAGTGTAAGGACCTAAATTACATTTTATCCCTACTCTTTTTCAATTCACAAAAATCCCTCAAAATCAATGATATCCAGATACATAGCAAACTAGCCGGATACATTAAATCCGATACATTAAAACAAATTCAGTTACACTTTTAAAGGAAAGAGAATATAAAATTGATTGTGAGTTCTCCAAATTACGCTAATCTAGTTGATTTCAATCTCTCTCAAATCTTAAAAGATTCAATCAAATCAAAATTTAAATTTTCTTCTTTCAGTTCTCTTTCAAATCCACCAACCTTCAATTCAAAATTCAAGTTTTCTTCTCTCAATTTTATTCCAAATTGTCTAGCTTCAAACAATTCAAATTTTCTTCTTTCAATTCTTACCTAAATCGTAATAGATTAAAAAAGTCGAAAACAATAGCTGATACATGATGAATACATTCAAGAATCTGGGAAAACAAGGTGAGTTATGAACGATACATAGGTGATGGATTTCAAATTTCTTCTCCTAATTTGTCGAATATCCTTTCAATTTTGATTCAAAATTATCAAAAAAAAATTGAGAAGATATATCATGAATATTTTGATTTTGCTGAGACAATGAAGAATCTGAAGAAAAAAAAAGATTTGACATTCAAGAATATGGAAAAAATATAAGCCTTAATTTGCAATGTATAAAATAGATCAGAGTTTTAATTTCATAGTAAAATAGATCTGACAATCAGAGGTATGGAATTACATATATTGTGTTGTTAATTTAATTTTTTGTTTGTGTTTTCAAGATGACTATACAATCGTGTTACATTAGTATTTATGTATCTTGTATAAATTGATAAGTACTATACTCCTATTAATTAGATACATTAAATAAGTAATTTTGTATTTAAAGTGTTTGCTTAGAGATCAACAGAGTACTGTGTGATACATGTAGTATTAGTTTAAATTATTGTATCATGACCAAATATTTAGCATGATACATTATTATTTTGGTATCTTGTTGTGTTTGTGAAATACTATATTTTATAGATGATACATTGTACATGTAATTTGTTGTAAAAGCATCAAAATGTTCAAGAATGAGGGTATGTATCAGATTATAGTTATATTTTGTACCTGATATTAAGTATAAGTTAGTTGTTTGATTGTTTGTGATTGATTCATAGAAATAACTGTTTTATGGAATGTATCACTAATTTCTTTAATGTTAACAGGTTGTTGCATCATCTGAGTATCTTTATTCAATCTATAATTCTGGAAGAAGATACATTGTTTGCCTTGAAAGATAAATATGTAATTGTGGAAGATTTTAAGTTGATAAGATACATTTTTTATATAATGTATTATTTTATAGTTGATATTAATGTATCTGATACAATAAGGTTGTGAAAGAAGGTGTATGTAAGCTAAAATAAAGTGTATCTATAAATGTATCATTTTTTAGTTGATAATAATGTATTTGATACAATAAGATTATCAATTTTTACGTATTTATGTATCAAGATACTTAATTTGATACACAGTTCTTTATCAAAATAAACTAGATACATTGAAAATTAAGTATCATATGCATAGAACAAAAAAACGATTGTAGCAATGGTGTATCGAATCAGTAATAACACTAATAAAGACTAATTTAAGAATCAAAATAAACGAGATACATTGAAAATTTGTGTCTTTGACAGTGATGGTCGTGTAATGACAGATCAACTTTTTTCTTTTCTTTTTTAAACGTTTTTTCAATGGTAGATTTAAAACTCGGACATGCATCCTTCTTTGACTTCTCCAGTCTCAGATTCTTCATGAATAATGGAATAATTCTTTGTTTATATCTATTTTGAATAAAATCTTCATCATTATGGATCTCAATGTTTACCTTCGACTTTGAGTTCTCAATGTTGACATTCGTCATTATTAACGGATCATGCAGTTTTTGAATCTGTATCTCAGCCCATCCCATTTCACCGGAATCAAAAACACGATGAATATTAGAAGAATTCAATTGCGTAATACCAAGATTAAATTATGTATCAGCGTTTTCAAGAAGAAAAAAAAATGAAAAATCAAAAGATGAACAGAGAGCTAGAGACGATAAAAAAGGTACCTAAATTGAAGTTGAAATAATTTTGACAGTTAAGAAACTGATTTTGAATATTAAACATGAATGAGAAAATAATTGCTAAGATTGTGTGACTAAAAATATGGAGTGATTTGTGGAGTGAAATAAGGAAAGGATAAACATTATTTTTGGGGGTTAGGATTTATAAGGAATTTTGGAGGATTCCCAGCTGGAGGAGTAACTCCCTGCCTTAAAGGCTAATAATAAAAAATTGTTGAATGGTCACTTTCCATTACTAATTTTCTCAGAAATGCACTCTTTGGAAATCTTGCAAATGAGCAAGTCTTTAACGAGCTATAGTCAAGGTTTAAAACGTACCCATGGGTATTGAGCTTTGGTTTGTCGTAGACTTTGAAGTTTGAAACTTAAAAATTTGAGTTTTTAAAATTATGATTTTAAAAACTTGAATTTTTATTTGGACATGCATTTCTACTTGGAAAAAATTTAAAATTTTATAAGTGAAACTGGAACTTTTTCTTTTTAGGATAGATTTTTAAAATTTGATACAAAATTTATTATCAAACGCTCACTTAATTAAAAAATGTTGATATAAAAAACTTACAATATTATAATAAAAAATGTCCCCCAATAACGTGGAACAAGAAAGAAAATATATCTAATGAGTTATACTATTAAATTCATTAATCGGAAAGACAAAAGATTTGAAATTCAAAAATAGATTAATGAAAGTAACTGTGGAGAGATTTGTGGAGTGAAAAAAGGAAGGAAAATCATGGGTAGGAGATTTCAAATTAATGTATCTTGAAAAAGGAATGATGGGAGCAAAAAAATGAATTTTTGATATTTTTTGGAATGGTAGGGAAAATATGATAATAAATGAGGTATAGTTAGGTAATTTTTTCTTATTTTATTTAGGGTTTCAATATCTATAAATAGGGCATACAAAATTATTCTTGGAGGACCCAATCAAGAAACAATACATTACATACAACTTAGAGCTAATAGCTTAGGAACTTTAGAAGAGCCGTCGTGGAGGCCGGAGAATTTTGATTTATTCTTTCTTCTCCTTTATTATTTATTTGTATTCGTAATTATTGAAAAATATTTAAGCTATTGTTCTTAACTTTTCATGATTAATACAAGCACATTTATTTTAATAAATTTTGATGGTGTTTTTAACATAATGTGTAACTAAATTTCTTAACTAGGGTTGTGGGAACCATGATGAATTATTAAAGTAAGTTAATGTAAAAAATGATTCTTGAATAATTTTAATGCATGTATTGTTAATCTCTTCGTTTTGATTATTTTTTGGCGGTGGCCAACGTTAGAACTCGTTTTATTCCTACTTGCCCGACCAAGGAAGTAACGAATGGGAAAAGAGATTAAACAACAGAGATTTAGCGTTGATAATTTGCTATCTAATAGCCTAACTCAAATATGTGAGGGCTAATCTGGGGCCAATGGTAAGGGTTAGTAAAGCATACACCCGTAGAACGATCAAGTTATTTGGTAAAATTTCCTATTTGGACGATCAATCACTTAGGAGATACATAACTTACCGATTTTGCATGCTAAAAAATGAAATAAATTACTAGTACAATATTCTTGGTATGTTATGAAATCATGGGGAACACATTCCTAGTTATTTCTAATAATCTAAATACAAATAAATATTTAGTTCCAAGCTATTGTTATTCTTTTTATTTTTGTTCAAACTCAATCCTCCTTTTAAATAACGACTACTGAGTTCAATATTTGCTATTGACAATATTATTCCATATTCTCTATGGGATCGACCCCAACTCATAGTTAGGTGAATATATTGCATACAACCGTTTATATTTCTTTTCAAGAAGTATATTTGGACGTTATCAAACATTGTGGTGAGACATGTGATAGTTTGATGCCAAGGTCATTTCTAGCAAGTGTTTTTGATGTCGAGATCATTGTCGGTGAGTGATATAAAGGCGATGAAAATGATTCCAACGAGTGATATAAATCCAATGGAAAATGGTTCTAGCTAGTGATATAAAGCCGATGGGAAATGGTTCTGGCTGGTGAATTGATATTAAGACGATGAGAAATGATTTCGGCTAGTGATTTGATATAAAGCTGATGGAAAATGGTTCCGGCGAGAGATTGATTTTGTGACTTGATGCATTTGATGCTTATGTGTGACTTACTTGTTAATGATGATTGATGTACTTGTTGCGTGCAATTGATCTACTTGACATTGATATTGACTTACATGATTCGTTTGATCGTCGATTTATGACTATTGAAATGTGGATATTGGATCTTGTGAGCCGTGTATTGTCGAACTGTTAGGTTGGGCTAATTTTTGTGCAAGTTGTAGTTTGAGGAGGTTCGGTTGGAGTGTAAGGGGTATTCAATTTCTACCTAGATGGCTTGTTTATTAGGTTGTTTGATGGGTTCCGTGTTGTTGGTACTCACTCCTTGCTTTTACACTTGTGTAGGTTTCGAGCCCGGACCCGTGTGATCTCTTTCTCCTTCTTCTAATTTCGAGGTTTGTCAAGGATTTGAAGAGGTAGTTGCTTGCCACTTCGGCGGTCCCTCTTTTTTCTTTTCTTTATACTTTGTTCTATTTGAGAAATAAAGATCGAGACTTGTATTTGCTTCTAAATTTCGCACTTTATTTATCTAGTGACTTGTACACGTGACAACCATATTTTGGGGTATTATTTAGAATGAATAAGTTTTCCGCCTTTGTCTTTTTCTTGCTTTTTATTTTCCGCTTTTCTTTCGATTTTATTGGGTTGAGGCTGACTTGTCTTGGTGGGAATAAACAAGTGTCATCACGTCCGTTTTTGGGTCCTGATAAGAAACCTTAATGATACAACATATATATATATACACACACACATTCTTATAGTATCATTGACTAATGAGTAATTTCTGAACAAGAAACATTAATGGTACCACAAAAATATGTATATACTCTTATAATATCATTGACTAATGATAATTTATGAACAAGAAACATTAATGATTATAAATATATACCCATTTATATTTATACCCCACTAAGAAATTACACTATATACCCCCAACTAATTTCACTTAACTGACACTAAGGGTGTGTTTGGTATGAAGGAAAATGTTTTCCTCGAAAACAATTAGATTTTTGATTTATTTTCTCATGTTTGGTTGGTGAGTAGAAGATTTTTTTCAGAATTTTTTTTTTAGTGTTTGATTTATGAATGAAAAATGTGTTTGAGAAAATATCTTTTATTTTTACTAGAGAGTAGAAAATAATTTTTGAAAGTGAATTTTTTTTTTTGGGGGGGGGTGGTCTGGTAAGGGGCTGGCCAGGGGGTGGGGGGGTCGAGGATAGGGGTGCAAAAAGTTAAATTTTGAAGTTGAAAATATTTTTAAAAAACAGACTTGAATATTCTCATGTTTTGAAAAATGTTTTCCAAATCAACTCAGTTTCCTCAAATTTAAGGAAAATGATTTCCCTTAAAAATTTAAAGAAAATATTTTTCAAAACTCTCTTCCAACTTCAAATTATAATTTTTTTGTTGAAAAAATCAATTTATTTTGTCCCTCCCCAAAAACTACCCCCCCCCGCCCGCCCCTCCCCCCCAAAAATATAAAAATAAATTAAAGCTTGTTTTTTAAAAATATTTTTAACTTCAATTTTTTTTTTACCCCACCCTCACCCCTACCCCCCACGCAAAAAAAATAAATTAAAAGTTATTTTTAAAAGATATTTCCAATTTCAATTTTTTAATCCACCCCTACTGTCGACCCACCTCCCATCAGCCCCCACCCCCTCAAAAAAAAAAATTAAGTTTGTTTTTAAAAAATATTTTCAACTTCAAAAT
>JAJONR010010045.1:0-13835 GCA_029582245.1 Solanum etuberosum
TTTGATACTTCTTAGATTTAGTGAACTTGAAATCTGGAGGAAAACCATGAATTTTATAGCAATGGTCAATAGTATGTCCTATCTTCTTACAATAGTTGCACACCAGAGAAGTTTTCTTAATGGGATTTCCTTGTTGTGTTTTGTAATCATTGAACCTCCTTTCTCCTGCATTGCCAACAAGAAAGGATGTCGATTCTCCTGGATAAGCAGGAGTAGCATGAATTTCCCTTTGTTTTCCATCTTGAATAACAACAGAATAAGCCTGACCAATAGTAGGAAGAGGGGAAGACAACAAAATATTACTTCTAATCCCTATGAAAGTGTCATTTAGACCCATAAGAAACTGAAGCAACCTTTCATCTTGATGAGCTTTTATACTCTTTTCTTTTGCTCAACATACACACTCACAACTACAAGCAGAAAAAGTGTTTAGCGCATCTAACTCATCCCACAAACTCTTCATTTTTGTGAAATATACAGAAATACTAGAATTTCCTTGAACTACAACATTTAAATCTTTTTTGAAGTTGAAACAATTTGGCACCATTAGCCTGACCAAATCTATCTTCCAGGTAAGACCATAAGACTTTGGCGCTTTGGGAGCACAAGACAGACTCAGCAATTTCTTTTGAGAAAGAATTGCGTAACCAGGACAAGACCATGTCATTACATCTTGACCAAGCCTTTTGAAGAGTTATATCAGTAGGAACAACTACGGATCCATCAATGAATCCTAGTTTGTTCTTTGCTGAAAGAGCTATAATAACAACCCTTCTCCAGCCACCATAACTCCTACCATCAAAAACTGTGGAGACAAGGTTCATGCCGGGATAATCAGAAGGGTGAATGTAGAAAGCATGTGATGAATCCATTACATTAATTGCAGGAACTCGATCACTTATTTCTGTGATTTGAGTATTTGATGATTCAATTTCAACCATTTTGAAAATAGAGAAAAAAGAAAGAAAGCGGAAGAATAAAAATATAAAACTAACACTGCTCTGATACCATGAAAGAATAAATGAAGAACAGTATATAATTTTTTCTTGAAGTCCATATTTACCCATTAAAGAAAATATAACTGATGTATTTAATTTAATATGGAAAAATTGGATTCATTTAACTTATATGGGCTGAAATTGTCAACCCTAATTTACCATTTAGAGTTTGTTAATTAAAAATACTATGGCAATAGAAAGGTGTGTTTTCAATCCAACAAGAAGTATGTAAAACAAAGCAAGATAATAAAATTTCTAATGATATGAATATATTCAGGGGAGACTCTAAATCTATAATGAGTATTGTAATGACTTTTATTTCCTTATATAAAAGACCAAAATTTACTTATAATAATAAAAAAAAATCCATAAATAAAAAGTAACTGCCTAAGACCCCCTCATTGTTTTTAAGCAATAATACTATAGGTATTTTTTAAATAAATAGTAAATATTATTTATAGAAAATGTAATTTTTCATATAAGAGAAACAAATTATTAGAAGTTTGACGTATCCAGAGTACTATGTCTCAAACAAAATTAATTGAATTGACCATATTATTAATTAAAAATAAATTATTAGAGGAAATCAATTATAAAAAAAGATATTGACAACCTTGAATTTCAAACAACTAGAATAATAGACTTTATAAATTAAAAAATAAAATAAAATTTATGGTCTCTATTTGATTATGGCTTTAGGCCCCCATTTTACTTGAGTCCCCCCAGAATATATTGATGAATTCCTACTCTAGAATTAAGAAATGCATGTGAATACTCTTAATAAAATTACCAGACTTAAAGAAATATATATTTCAACATGACGTGTAAATATAGCACAATGAATACTATACATTTATCTTCACACCGAGCGTTCATCCCGCAACATAATATTTGGCCTTGGCCTCGACAACAATGCTAGAACTCCAAACTTAGTACATTACAAAGCATATATAATACTAACATAATAATAAGGCTTCTAAACTCCCATTTTTGCAATTGTTATTCTTGAAAAAAAAAAGGAAACTCCCAATAAGGATAATCATAGTTGTTTGAGTGCCTAAAATAATTAGAATGATATGATCAAGAATCAAACTACTTCAAACAAAATACAGAAGGTGCTTGCATGTTTTTCTTTTTTGCCAAGCACTCAAACTTATGGCCGTTATATGTGTGAATTGGTGGACATTGGAGTTGCGATGACTCTTTAAATATACATTAAATTCATTTGAACTATTCAATACAAAATTATATTAATCTCTTGAAATGAAATTAAATATGACAAATTTCATTCAATATAGACTAAGTTTAGCACAATAGTGATAGAGTTTTGGTTCATACTACTTACGATTTAAAATGTGTCATCATTCCTCAACAGTATGACTCGCAATATGCTTATTTTTCTAAATCATTCTGCACTCATAAGTATTATCATGTTAGCAATAAATCACATTCTTTTGATGGTTCGAAGTGATATTTTTCAGATCCAATCCATTTTCACCTTCTTAAATATATAGAGAGATTAATTAAAATATATATAGAGAGAAAAAGTTCGAACATTACAAAATTTGAGACTACAAAATAAAACGAAAAGTCTTTGATGTTAGCTCATGGAACTCCGTTTTCTGCCATTCCTTAGATATCTCATTTTCAGTGGGTTATTTTTTTATATGTAGAAAAATATGTCTACCAAATGCAACTGTTGAAATTCCAAAAGAAAACTTTTAATAAATTTAATTTGGAATTCAGACAGTACTACCTCATATTCTATCTATCAAAACATTATTAATTGGTTATTGTTTTAGGTAATTAAGTATAGTGAAAAAGACAACAACATTATTAAACAATTAACACTCATTAAGATGTATTTCTTACATTTTATGTGCTTATATGAAGTATGTTCATGTAGATTTTTCACTTTGTAAATGAACTTGGCCAGTAATTTGTATTGAGTTCGTTTCACTTCTTCAATTTCTTCAGAGGTTTTGATTAAGGAAGAGAAAGATACTTTCTCTAAGTAAATAACATTTCCATTAATTACTAATAACTAAGAGAATTTATAATGTCATAATTAAGGAATTCAAGTGCAACTGCTAGACATCAAATTCTACCTTTAGGTAAATAAAATATGACTATTTAATTAGTTTTACTACTTAATTAAATATTTCATTAGATTTAATTTACTGTAAGAGTAAAATGATAATCTAACTGATGTTTATAGTATTAGTGTCCTCAAATGCATATTTTATGCTCTAAACTGATGTTAAAGTGTTGATTAATAGCTATGAAAGCTAAAGAACAGGGCAAGGACATAACTGGATAAAAAGGAACTAAAGAGCTGAAGAAGTGAAGAAAAAGCAATCCTGGAGATCGCCAAGACCACTCGGCGGTTTAGCTCACCTAAAGTTCCAGCATGCCAGCCCTAGGGAAGAACCAAGTTGGCGATAGAAATGGGCCATTCTGTTCTGCGACAAAAAATTGGATCACCCAACGTTACAGGACTTGAGATGCTGAAGGCCAATGCAAAAGGGCAATGGAAGATGAAAATCGGTGGATCGCCGGTCCACTCGGCGAGGCACGTCTTAATCCGTCGAGTGGACTTTCAGGCTAAACTTTGGAAAACTATAAATTGGATTTTAAATGGAATTTTGAGGAGTTCTCTCCTAGATATTACAGTTCCATTCTAGACTTAGAGCTTTCTCTTAATTTTTGAGTTCGAATTGTATAATATTGGAGGATTTGGAAAGTGGGTCTTTTAATTTCATTCTTGGAAATCATTGTAAAGGCTTGGAGACTCCTACCCAGATCATGGCTAATGCATTTGGTAATCGTTTCTCTGTTTTTATGATGTGTAGCTAAAACCCAATTCTTGGGGTGTGATCATGTGTTTATTTATCTAATTATCGTATGGGTATTGTTGTTTGATGATAGAATTGTTGTATTAATGTGGGTTTAATCATTAGCTGAGTTATAATCTATGAATTGTAGTTGCAAATGTAATTCTAATTTTGAGTTCTTAGCTTGCTTGAAAAAGAGGTTTTAGGACCAAAGCTTTTGATTAATGATTTGTGGGTATTGGGTAAATATGGGTTCAGCTCGACAGAGTGAATCTTAAATCCAATCCTACCCATTTAGCTTGAAAGAGTGGATGTATTAAGGTTGTGGGCTAGTTATCTTGTTAATCTTGTTGATGTTCGAAAGAAATTACCTGAGCCGTAATAGTTGTTCGAGAGAAAACTATTGCACTTAAAGTGCAGCCTACCCACAATGTTTCAGCAAATCATCGTTAGATTTCAATTACCCATATAGCATAATTAGCCTATAATCGATCACATCCCAAGAACTCCTCTCTATATTTGTTATTTTCCCCTGTTTTCATTATTGTTTCAGCTGTTCATTCCAAATCCAAACCCCCATCTGACATTCGTTGGCACCCTTTTAGATTTATTTGTATGTTTTCGATAATTTTTATTCCTATAACCGTTTAGAACACGTTTGTACTTCTTAATTGAATTTTAGACACGTACCACTCCCTATGGGTTTGAACCCAACTCTTCGTTGGTTTTATACTGACTAACGATCGTTTACACCTAGAATTGGATGAGGTATGCTTGAAACGTTAAATTAACTCCTCAAATTTTAAACTATCTATGAAGCCTCTACTATTACAGAAGGATTATCGGGACAACACCCTCTACATCATAACAACTGAAGATAAAAGTGGAATCCTCCAGAAGAAATGAGTCTCACCAAAGCTAACTGAAACTGCAGGTGGCATCAACGAAGCGTCTGTTGATGACCCTGAATACCTGTATCTGCATCATAAAAGATGCACGCCAAATGGCGTCAGTACATGGAATGTACGAGTATGTACGGGGAATTCTAAAGCATAAACATAAGCTTGAACTTATAGAAAAGAAACATACTTACCTCTTCTCAAACTCGCTCAATTCAACTCAAACTCCACTAAAAGATAGGATACACAACTCAAAGATAATATAATTAACTCAATGGTAAGATACTCAACTCAAAGATACTCAGCTCAAGATACTCAACTCAAAGATACTCAACTCAAGATACTCAAGGATAAAGCAACAATAAGAGATGCAATATATGTAAAGCTTTATAATAGTAGATAATAACTCAATTGTATGTAAGAATACAATAACAACTCAATTGTATGTAAAAATACAATAGTAACTCTTACTTGGGAGATTCTCTAACTGACAAACATCACTATGAGCTACGTGATGATACAGCGTCTCGCCCACGCTGCCAGAATTATCCTTGCCGGAGTATAGGACAGCCTCAACTAAGTGGATTCACTAATCTATGATTTAAAATCAATAAGGAATCATCTAAAAAGTTTGACCCTTTTTACCCATGTTGGCATACATGGTTTTTGAGGATTTTGAGTTGTCTGAACTCGTCCCCATATCGATGCTCAATACTACTCCCAATACTATAAATAACTCATGCTCATATGTTTAAAAACATAGCTCTTCCTCTGGTTTAAGATGATTTCTCAAACTATACTCTTAAAAGAGGTAACTTCTCTTGAAATATCTTTGAACTCATAACTCATTTAGAAATGATAGTTTCTCTTTTATCACTGTAAAAATTAATACCTCTGGCAGTACATAGCCCCCTTATACTCTTACTCAATTCATACTTGAAAATTCTTTCTCAAAAACATATCAAAATCATATTTTAATATGATCATTGATGACTCAGGAAGTTATACTGCATAAACATTGATGGTATATCTAGATACCATACTGCTCATACATTGATGGCATACTCGATTGTCATACTAATCATGTTTTAGAAAATCTTTTCTCAAAACTCATATTTACTTTCTCAAAACTAAGTTTAAGAACTCAAGTGTTGGCTTTAAAAAGCTTTTCAAAATTTATAACTCAAATAGTAGGGTTCATGTGGAATTAAGGACATGAACGACTCAACCCAGGGATCTTAATAGCAATATGAAAACTCAGTACTCAGAACTCAAGAACTCAGAACTTTGAACTCAACGGTACTACTCCTCTCAAGAATACTCAATTCATAGGGTTCATGTTTAATTATAGACATGAATGAATCAACTAAGGGATCTCAATAACATATAGCAATTCAATAATTAGGAATCGAATTTCAAAAAAAAAAAGAAACGGGAACTCGAGAACTCAAAATCAACTCATCTCAAGAATACTCAAATCTAGGGGTAGAATCCAAGATTTCTCTTTTACTAATTTGAAAGTAGATGTAGGGCGTGAGAATGAACTAGTCCAACACTATGATAGCCTTACATACCTGGAAGAACAAGGTTCTTGAAGAATCTTGAAAAAGAACTTGGTTAGTAGTGTTGAAACCCTAGCTTGAAGGAGAACAATCAGGAAAATCTTTCTTGAGATTCTTTAATTACTTTCTAGAAATCTCTATGGCCAATAATTATGATTTTCATTAGTGATTCATAATTTTATGGAGGAATTTGAGTTGGAAAGAATGGAATTTTTGGAGAAAGACTTGCCTTGAAGACGAATCTTGAAAAAGATTTGAAGAATCTTGAATGAAGTCTTCTACTTTAATTTTTCCTTAGGGTTTTGCCTTAGGATTTGAGAGAGAAGATAATAATGAATTAAGAGATGAAAATCTGATTGTTTTGGGTCTTTAATTAGTCAAGAAATTCGTTTAGGGTTTTCTTAGAGGTAAAAAGATAAAAATGACCATTTTAATATTTTTCCGTCGGCTAATTCGTCACAACACTGTATCAGGTTACTTAAATGGTCATAACCTTTTACTCAAACCTTGGATTGTTGCGAAATTGGTGGCGTTGGAAAGGAGATTAAAATATCTTTAATTTTATAGGTTATGGGTCACGTAACTCTTTATATTCTAAGAGATATGGTCATTTGAAGTTGACCCAAGTAGAATCATACATCAAAACTTAATAGGTAAGAAAAATTTCAACTTAACTTTGTGCTAGGGGATTCTAGTGACCTTAATTCATATACAAAATCACTCCCACACTAAATATTTTACCTTTACACATATGGCCAATTTAAGAATCACCCGATATGACCCTACAAGTAAACAAAGAATGGTTCGAGTCTAAACTTAGTGTTACAAAATCGATCGATCGTGTATGTGCGTGTGATCTCGTTGCTGTCTTTTTGAGTTGGTTGAAATTATCAAAGTTTGAGGTACCACTACTTCTTTAATGGTTAATCGGTTTTATCTTGGGAGAAATAAATCTACAGCCTCTGGTACTTGAGGTGATTAAATTTTGTAAGGACATACAGTGGGTTATGTGGACTCGGATAGTTCTTTTCTTTTTATTTTCTTCTTTTGTTGTTTATGGTTTGCTAATCTGAATACAGAAGATAATAAGTTTAAGAAATTTAATCCCCTCACAAGTTTTGTGGTAAAGAAATTATTTTTATTTTATGTGTTCTCTTTGTTCAAAAAAAAACAGATAAAGAGAATTATTTTATTATATGATAAATGAGATTTGGGATGAATTTTCTGTGTTCTCTTTGTTGGAAAAAAAAAGAGAAAGAGAATTATTTTATCATATGATAAAATATATTTGGGATGAATTTTCCGTGTTCTCTTTGTTGGAAAAAAAACAGAAAAACAGTATTATTTTATCATATGATAAAAGAGATTTGGGATGAATTAGTACGACTTTGATATATTCGAGTGTATTTCCTGTAGTAAGTTTTCCTTAGATGGGAAAGATTATTATTTTATCTTCCCAAGTGTATTCACGCATTGCACTCCATTAGTTTTCTTTTCAATGAGAAAAGTTATTTTGTGCATAAAGGTTAAGATGTGCATTTTAATTATTTTTCCTGTATTTTTGGTTTTACATAACTATGAGAAGAAGTAAAAAACCAAATATTGTTTCCTAATAATATTTGAACATGAGTGTAGTCTCATTGATTTCAATGTCTTCTAAGGAAAATTGAAATATGATGGAAACTGGGAAAGGAAAAAAAATAGAAAGAAAAGTGACTTGCATGGAATCATTGTTGACAGATAGAATATGATCCAATGTGAGTAAAAATCAGGTTCTATCTTTATTTCCCTTGATTAGTTTCTTTTTGTATCTGTTATAAGTTATGAGGTTTATTTCATAAATTTTATAATGATAGATGTTCATTATGTGATCTCTATCGTTATTATTATTATTAAAATGTATTCTGTTTGGAGGACGAAAAAAAACTTTTATAGTTTTCTATTCCATGTGAAATTTGATTGTGTCTGATATTTGGAGATTAAAATCTTTTGTTTTTTACTCCTTTGGTTTGAAGAATGCTATAAGAACTTCACCGAATAAATCAGACTGTGCATTTGGTTTAGGAATATAGAAACGTCCCCAATTTATTACACACTCTGTTTGAATGAATATTTCGACTTGAAGAGTTTAAAAACTCCTTCTGAAATATTAAGGCTAAGCGATTTGAACAATATAAAACTTTCATCGTTAACTAGAATTAGTGTTGTATTTAAGGTTTCTAGACATTAAAGCCTTTTTGGTTTTCTACTTTGTCTGAATCGGAAATTGATTCGAAGAAATCAAAACCTTTATCAGAATTCAAGGTTCATTCAGTTAAAGATTAGAAGGATATAAAACTTCATCGTTAAACTAGAAAAAAGTTGTATAAATATTGAATTTTTATGGGATATGGTACAAGTACCTCCCTAGACTATGATTAAAATCACAGAGACACAGATTAACTAAACTAAGGTCCTACTACCCCCCGAACCCTTTTTGTGTAATTTTGTACAATTTTTTGGCTTATGTGGCATCCAAAAATCTCCCACACACTTCAACTGCGTGGAGTCACGGAGTGTGCCACGTAAGTCAAAATGTGTACAAAATTTAAAAAATGTGTTCAGGTGGGTAATAGGACCTTAGTTTAGTTAAGATGTGTCTTTGAGATTTCGGTCATAGTCTAGGGGGGTACTTGTGCTTTTTCTCAATCTTTATTGTTAGTATTCTAAATATTAAGTGGCCTGTCTAATCCTTATTTCTCAAAATTTTAAATTATTATAAGTTAGTTTTTTTTATTACATTATTTTTTGTCACAATCAATTGAATATGTTGTTAATATTATGTCTTTGATTAAATCATTATTTTATGTTAAATTGCACTTTTTACATGTCCTTCATTTTATTCATTACATTTGTTAAAATTTATTTTTATTTGTTACCTTTATTTATATTCATTTTGGTGTTTTTAGCGCACTCTAGAAACACAGTTAAATACAAATAAAATTTCATACACAAATATTTTATTAACCGGTGGATTTAGCCTACGGTTTTAAAATAGTGATATTGTACTAAGGTGGATTTAAATTTTTCAATTTAAACAATTTCTTGGTCATTAAGTTAAGATGGTGGATATGATTTTAGATAATGGTGTAATTTTCAGATTTTTTAGTCTCAAGAAATTTCTCTTAGGGTGTGTTGGTATGAAGGAAAATGTTTTCTTGGAAAACAAGTACATTTCTAACTTGTTTTCTCATGTTTGGTTGGAGAGTAGAAAATATTTTCAGGAAAATATTCAAAAAATATATTCTTATTTTTGGCTTGAGACTAAAAAATACTCTTTAGGAAATAATTTATGATCCGAAAATCAACCCCGATAATTGATCTTGGACCCGATCCCGACACCCAAACAAGGACAAGACCCCGATGACCGTTCCAAAATCCGACCCTGAGATCTGACCCAGGAAAAAATAATTCAAAAATAATTTTTTTAAGAAAATGTTTTTTGAAGGGTCGCCGGGGGGGGGGTGTCACGACCTGAGCCTACACCCTGGGCGGGACTGGCACTCAAGAACCATTGTTGGCCCCAAGCAAACCCTTGGTCTGGCTTAACGCTTAGCGGAAGACTTACTCAAGATAAAAGAAACTATTGAAATACAATCATAACTAAACTGTCTCAATAAATAACTTAGAATGTTTTAAATATCAACATTCAACTGCCCTAAATGGAAACTCAAGTCCCAAGAATAACTGAAATGGAAAGACTCAAGAACTAACATCAAACTAACTATCTATGAAGCCTCTAACAACTGAGATGGATGGCGGGACAAGACCCACGACATCCTAAATGAAAAAACTAATAAAGCAATAAAAGGAGGCCTCCGGAAGCAAGGAGGCTCACTAACAACTCTGAAGCTCAACTAGAATCAACGATGCGCTGAATGTTGATCCTGGTTACCTGTATCTGCATCATAACAACGATGCAGGCCAAATGGCGTCAGTACATTGAATGTACGAGCATGCGAGGGGAATTCTGAAATAAGACATAAGCTTTAAAGGAACTGAAAGAACATACTTGGGCTCTACTCAACTTAACTTAACTCATTGAATAGGGATAAGGCACAACTACCCCCCTAGACTATGACCGAAATCCTAGAGACACACCTTAACTAATCGAAGGTCCTATTACCCCCCTAAACTCATTTTTTGTATAATTTTGTACACCTTTTGGCTTACGTGGCACACTCCGTGAATCCATTTAAATGAGGCGTGTGGGAGATGTTTGTTGACCACGTAGGCCAAAAAGGTGTAAAAAATATTTTAAAAAAAGTTCAGGGGGTAATAGGACCTTAGTTTAGTTAAGGTGTGTCTCTGAGATTTCGGTCATAGTTTGGGGGGCTACTAGTGCCTTATCCCCATTTCAATATAAAGCAATAATATGAATGCAATATAAAGAAAAGGTTTTAAAACATGGATAACAACTCTGTGTATTGAGAAATACAATAGTAACTCAGTTTGTATGCAAGGATAAAAGATACACTATGTGTGTATGTAAAAATACAATTAATTCTGTGTATATAAGAATAAAAAATACTTCAGTGGGAGTTTCTCTAACCGACAACCATCACATAAGAGCTATGTGATGATACAGCGTTTTGCCTCACGCTGCCAGGGCCGTCCTATACCTTGCCAAGGGCATAGAACCTAACTACTAAGTGGATCCACTAGTTTATGCTAAAAAGCACTAAGGAATCATCTAAAAGTATGACCCTTTTCAACCCATTGATGGCTACATGGTTTATGGGGGCTGTGAGTTGTCTGAACTCTCCCCCATATCGATGCTCAATGCTACTCCCAAAATATACTAGCTCATATGTTTAAAAACATAACTTCTTTCTGTGGTTCGAGATAATTGCTCAAAAACTTAGCTCAAAGGCTCTCTTGGAAATCAAAGTTTCCTCTCTTGCTTAATTGTGAAAGCATTTACTCTTGACTGAAAAACTAGCTCAAAGGCTCTGTTGGAAATCGGTGTTTCCTATCTTGTTTAAATGTGAAAAAATTTACTCTTTGGGAATACATAGTCCCGATATACTCTTTTGAAGATATGAACTTCAATTTTTACTCTTTACTCAACTCAAAACTCAAGTCTTAAAACAAAGTTAAAACATTTGTGAAAGACTTTTGGAAGACTCTATGAAGTTCTCTTGACTTGACTCTTAACTTTTCTTGAATTGAATTATGGATTCAAGGCTCATGATCTCATGTTATGGACGATTTCATGATGTTTAGATGTACCTTAGAGTGTAGAAATCAACTAGAAAACATAGGTACGTTTCAAGGGAACTCATATGGAAAGAAGTGGGAAAGGGTAGAAGACCTGGCTTCCCTGGCGCGGGGCGCCAGACCCAAAACTACAGACACTGGCTTGGGGCGTAATGGCTGGCGGGGCACCCCAACGGCCAAACTTCAGAGCCTGATGTGGGGCGCTATGAGTGGCGCGGAGCCCCACCCCTTTTCCCCAGAATTTTGACGAATTCTCTTGGTCGTTTTTCAACTCTAAACCCTCTAGATTCAATTGGTTCTTTCCCCAAACACTTAGATTCAAATACATAATCAAAATATGCAAGAATCCACTCAAAACGACATCTAGTTTCACGAATTTAACTCAAGAACTTCTCAACAACTTCAACAATCAAGAACCCAATAGAACTTCAACAAAATCCATCAAGAACTCAATTTTCTATACTTTCAAGAACATAAATTCGCTGAAATAAATCATGATTGGCGCATGGGTGAACGAACCCAAAGCTATGTGAACTTGACACAAAATTCATACTTAGCTTAACTTTGTTAAACTTTCCAAATTTGATTATTTCCAAAAATATTTTCTTTCTAATTCTAGTTCTTTCTAGTTCTTTCAAATAGCAAGGTGTTACAGGGGGGTTGGCAGCTGGGAGGTGGGGTAGGGGTGGCGGTGGCATAAAAAATTAAATTTTAAAAATTTGAAATATTTTTCAAAAGCAATTTTTTTTTAAAACGATTGATGGGGGAGGCCTGGGTGGGGATGGGGCGGAGGGGAGGGGTGAGGGTGGGGGTGGCGTAAAAAATGATTTTTTTTTAAATTTTCGATATTTCCCAAGAATAATTTGTTTCTTAAAAAATATTTTTGACGGGAATAGCCTGGTGGGGGGGGGGCGGGTCAGGGGTTGCAATGGGGAGGGGGGGTAGTGTTGGCGTAAAAATGAAAAAATTTGAAATTTGAAATATTTTCCAAAAACATTTTAAAAAAAAAAAAAAAAATTGATAGGGGTGGCCTGGGCTAGGGGCGCGGGGCGGGGGCGGGGGTAAGGTTAGCGTAAAAATGAAAAAGAAATTAAATTTGAAATATTTTCCAAAAACAAGTGGCAGGGGTTGGTGGGAGTTGCATACAAAATTTTAAGAAATTAAATTTGAAATTTTTTCAAAAGCAATTTTTTTTTTTTGGGGGGAGGGTAGGGGGTAGGGGTGGTATGGGTTAGGTGAGGTTAAAAAATCTTAAAATTTGACATTTTTTCAAAAATAATTCTTAAAGTTTTTATTTTTTTGATTAATGGGGAGGGGAAGCTTGTTTAATAATAGGAATAAAAATATATTTGAAATTTTTAATTTTTCTTTATTAGGGAGGGTTGGGTACGGGGTATGGGTATGGTAAGAAAACAAATTAAAGGATGAAGTAGAGTGTTGGAAAATGTTTTCCTTAATTTTGGAAGGGAAGTCATTTTCCTTAAATTTAAGGAAAATGAGTTGATTTGGAAAACATTTCCCGAACATTTTAAGTCAACAAACATGGGAAAATTGAAACATGGAAAATGTTTTCCTGGAAAACAAGTAGATTTTTGACTTATTTTTTCATGTTTGATTGGTGAGTAGAAAATATTTTTCGGAAAATATTTTTTAGTGTTTGATTTATGAATGAAAAATATTTTGAGAAAATATCTTTTATTTTTACTAGAGAGTAGAAAATAATTTTTCAAATTGGGGTGGCGGTGGGGCTTGCGCGCGGGGAGTGGTGGGGGATGAGATGGGATAAAAAATAAAGTTTCAGATTGAAAACATTTTTTAAAAACAAACTTAATTATTTTTTGGAGGGGGCTGGGGGGCTAGTAGTGGGTGATGAGGGGAGGGGGGGTCATGGGTAGGGGTGGGGTGGGGTGGGGTGAAAAAATAAAAAATTGAAATTGGAAATATTTTTTCAAAACAAACTTCAACTTTATTTTTTTGGGTGGGGGGGGGCGGGGGGGTAGGGGTGATGGTGGGGTAAAAAAACAAAACATTGAAGTTGAAAATATTTTTTAAAAACAAACTTAAAATTCTTTTTTTGGAGTGGGTGGGGTGAAAAATAAAAATTGGCAATTGGATATATTTTTAAAAAATAAACTATAAATTATTATTTTTTGGGGGGGTGGGATAGTACGGGGCTGGTGGGGGACGGGGGTAGGGGATGAGGGTGGGTAAAAAATAAAAAATTGAAGCTGAAAATATTTTTTAAAAATAAGCTTTAAATTTAATTTTTCCAAAAAAAAATAA